>OU427018.1:0-25000 GCA_911387935.1 Dolichovespula saxonica | reverse complement strand
CTCAACGTAGAAAAATTTCAACCGCTCCTATTAATAACTCTCTCACAAAACCGACGGATTCATATGCTGAAGCTCTCAAAAACAAACCTCAACGCGCCTCCTTGAACTCTTCTCCTTCTCCAACTCTTTTAGATGAGTCCACTATGGACGTCATTTCTAAAATTCATGCCACCCTGACCTTATCCAGTGAGGTCAAAAAAATTTGTAACTGGGACCGCGCATGATGCGAGCCTACCATCTGCTCAAGACAAAACTTTCAAACTGCACTTCGGAAGTTGAGAGAGTTATTGCAATCATGTCTGTCCTTGACAAACTCGATGCACCTTAGTCCTTTTCTCTCGTGGAACGCGACTAGTATTAAAAACAAGACTCATGAGCTTACTTTCAGCGCACAAACAATCCGTACTTCAGACTCCTCAGGAACATGCTCTCGCAGAAAATTCACAATCTCCTAGACTCCATCAAAATTTAGGCTAACAGGCATGATCATCCTAGATCTAAACAAAAAAAAAAAAAAAAGAAAAAAATAAACGTTTTTTTATCAATGTCGTATGTGTGTGTGTGCTTCTCAAAAAATGTGAAGTGAAATTTGTTTAATGTGTAAATTTTGCGGTGTAACTCTTCATTGAGGTAAATGTTTTGAGCGCTATCACACCTTAAAACATTATTAGTCTTCGTTATTTACTTCATTTCATAATTTGTGGATTAAAATTGTCCTTTTTAATATTTCCTTTTTTTTCGGGTAAATAACTTTATATTCTGAACTCAGTTTTATTTTTCTACTCAGTTATTTTGGTAACGGACCAGAAATTCAAAGGCTTTTTAAATTTATAGCAATTTCTTTGTAACAATAAAATTCACGCACATTTTTCAATAAATTGCCCGCTCAAGCCATAATGCTGAAGTACAAAACGCCCCACCACAATGTGTCCTCGGAGAATGCTGCGGAAGCCCAAGAATCCTTCGAGCAATCCTATTGGTCCGTTTCGTAATACGGGAAAAAAGTATAAATACCGCGTCGGTCGAGCTGCGCGTCAGTCGAGCGTTAGTCGTCGAGCACCGCAACAGTCGAGCACCGCAACAGTCGAGCAGCGCAACAGCCGAGCAGCGCAACAGTCGAGCAGCGCACCAGTCGAGCAGCACGTCAGTCGAGCGTTAGTCGTCGAGCTGTTCGTACGTTAAGAGAACCTAAAAAGCAATTTTCATTGCTCACTTTTAACTCTTATTGTTCTCTTATTATCCATCTTCTCTCCACATCGGTAGCCATCCTCTCTTCTTCTTCTTCGTTGGATTACTCCAGTGGTAAATATGTTTTATATTTTTATTTTTATTGTTGCAAATTAATACAAGCGAGTTTATTGTATGAAAAGTGTTTAATATTTTTCCCCATACACGCGCAATTAGTGCCGTAGTTTTGGTATGTCTGAAAAAATACGTTAACACCCAAACGGTTAAGGTACGGGAAAAAGTTTTTAAAACCCGTATTCGTGAAGATGACTACTATGAGTCTTACGTGAGTGGATTTTAGTGTTTCAGAATGTTTCTCATGCCCGGTTGTGTCGAGAGAGCCCCTTTGTGAGGGCAAGGAAGACGTGCATGTATGCTTTGTGGGAGCAGAGCGGTTTCCTGTTTTCAATAACTAATGGCGTTATATTGTTTCTACCTGTGGTGATTCCTGTAATGCGGCTGGAGTTAATAGAGTGGGTAAGTTCATTTTAATTTTGTAAGGGAATATGTTCCCGTATGAAAGCCAAAGACGTTTTTCGATAGGTTTTCTTTTTTGCGATTGCGTCCGGGTTTTGTTTCAGAGTACGTCCGGGTTTTGTTTCAGAGTACGTCCGGGTTTTGTTTCAGAGTACGTCCGGGTTTTATTTCAGAGTACG
Organism: Dolichovespula saxonica; assembly: GCA_911387935.1. Lineage (NCBI taxonomy): Eukaryota > Metazoa > Arthropoda > Insecta > Hymenoptera > Vespidae > Dolichovespula > Dolichovespula saxonica. The sequence goes on along the minus strand of OU427018.1, from coordinate 23,117 downwards.
TCCGGGTTTTGTTTCAGAGTACGTCCGGGTTTTGTTTCAGAGTACGTCCGGGTTTTGTTTCAGAGTACGTCCGGGTTTTATTTCAGAGTACGTCCGGGTTTTGTTTCAGAGTACGTCCGGGTTTTGTTTCAGAGTGCGTCCGGGTTTTGTTTCAGAGTGCGTCCGGGTTTTGTTTCAGAGTACGTCCGGGTTTTGTTTCAGAGTGCGTCCGGGTTTTGTTTCAGAGTACGTCCGGGTTTTGTTTGAGTGCGTCCGGGTTTTGTTTTAGATAGCGTCCGGGTTTTGTTTTAGATAGCGTCCGGGTTTTGTCTCAGTTTGCGTCCGGGTTTTGTTTTAGATAGCGTCCGGGTTTTGTCTCAGTTTGCGTCCGGGTTTTGTTTTAGATAGCGTCCGGGTTTTGTCTCAGTTTGCGTCCGGGTTTTGGTTCAGTTTGCGTCCGGGTTTTATTGCGGTTGGGTCGGGGTTGCTCCTGGGTTTTGTTTATATCATCAATATTTTGAACAATTATATGTATAAATGAAAATAATATTAAAAATATTTTAACTTATTCTTTACTTAATCATTTAAGATGAATATTATTTATTATTATTTTTGATATTTCAATATTTTTAATTTCTTTTTTATACATTTTCAATAATTTTGTTTTTTTTTACTAAATTCAATATTAATACATTCTAAATTTTATTATTTCAGAATTTTAATTATAAAGAATTTAATTTTTTTTATCATTAGATTTTTTAATTATTAGAGACTTACCAACCTTTTTAACTTTTATTATTAAAATTAATGCAAACAAAATTATAATTGAAGGATTTTCTTTTTCATCTTCATTTATTTTAACATTAATTTCAATATTTACTGTAATCTTTTATATAAATATTATCAAATTAAATATATTTAGCTTAATAAAAAGAAAATTTTATCTTACAAATATATTGAATTTAAACTTTAATATCTATTCACTAATGTTATTAAAATTTATATCTGGCTTTAACATTTATATGTGGCATGCAAAAGATGTAATACAAGTTTATAATTTTAGATCATGTAGTTTGAATAGTATGATATATATTTAATATTTTCTATTCGGTATACATAATATTTAATATGACAGAAATTGTAAAAGCAAAAGCCACAGCTTGTTTTAACAATTTTTCTTCAACAGGTCTTCAGTTGTTGATCGCGCGCAATGCGATCTTAGAGTCAGTGCTTGTGCGAAATGTAGTTTGATTGTTTTGCAACCGAACGAGTTGCTTTAAAAATCAGATAAAATAAAATAAAATCGCGAATTAGAGTCAGTGTTGTTCGCCGATAAGAATTTCTCGGTCGCGTTAGTAAAACAAAAAACAAGAATTAATGTCCTATTCTCGTTAAAACTACTTGTTCGGCCCGCGTTGTTAGAATCATTAACACACTTTCGGCCAATACGGTGGAAGAGGATTGCGTTCGCGATAAATATTGTAATAGTCGAAAGTGTGAATTTAAAACATTTCATCCTCTGCATCTTTAACGACGAACGTAAAGCTTCGTCTGGATACCATCACATGTAAGTATATCTCTTTCCTCTAATCGTTATACCTCTCATTCATCGTTCAAATAACAAATTTTTTGATCATTTTCACATTCATCAAAGATATTCTTTATATATGAAACATATAATTAATCTTTTTATGTACGACTTTAATTACAGAACGTACACAATTTCAACCAACTTCACGACGTCGTTCGACCTACGTCGAGGGGGACGAGTGTTTTGGAGCCATCGCAGAACTTCTCAAGTAGTAAGTGAAAAATTTTAAGTTCCTCCGGTGCCCATCATGCCGAGGATGAAAGGTCCATATCGGCACGGGTTACTGGTTGTATTCGTAGATGTCTTTCGTTCGAAACGAACAAAAGTGTCCGTGAATAAGATCTTTTGATTTTATTCACGAGTGGTTCCCTATATGTGTAGTTAAATCTTTTATTGCCAATTTTTTATTTGTACATATATATTTATGTCAGGCTAGGGTCTTCTTGTCTCAAAGTCGTTTAATTAACAGTGCTGTTAATTAGCACCTTTTTCCTCGCCTTTGCTCGCGATATTAGTAATGAAATCGGGTATTCATTTTTACCCGATTTCGTCCAAATAAATTATTATAACGTGATTTACGTTAAATGCATTGCTTCGTACTTAGTATATTTAATCGCGATTTGCTTCGATATTTTGATATATCGATATAACAATAAATGAGCAAGAAGACAAACCCCTTCCGCGACGGATAGATTCTGTCAGTTAAATGGTGGATCATAATCCCCGTTCTTTCCTTAGAACATGCATTTAATGAAAGGAGTCGTCCGAGGTTGTTTTTTAATATATAAATTAAATTTTTCAATAAAGTACATTTTTGAATAAAGTAAATGTTTCAATAAAGTAAATGTTTCAATAAAGTAAATGTTTCAATAAAGTAAATGTTTCAATAAAGTAAATTTTTCAATAAAGTACATTTTTCAATAAAGTACATTTTTCAATAAAGTACATTTTTCAATAAATATTTTTTCGTAGAGTCACAGTCCGCTTAGGCCTAGTATATAAGTTAATCATTTTTTTAGATCAGGATTTTCAGCTCTAATTATACTAATACCCGTTTCTCCTCCCCGTGCTTTCTGCGTTCTCATCCATGCGTTTGCCCAGGTGTTACTCGTATGGGTGAGAAACGGTTAGGGTGGGTTAGTTATATAATAGTTTAAGATTTCCTTTTGGCGGCTGTCATTGTGCTGGTGATTGCAACGGTGTACCTTGTACCTGTATGTGCGTCTTAGGTGGTGCATTGTACATCGTTTCGCGATAACTTTAAATAATAATAAATAAATATAAATATCTTATTATATTAAATATCGTTTTGCATGTAGTTACCACATTTTTCTGTGGAAAATTATAAATACTCGTACGTATTACTAGTATACATGTGTATACTAGTATGTACTAGTATTTTTGCTTTAGTCATATATGCAATAATCATTAGCCTTGACAGTCGATTACAGCAATTGGTACGTACCCATAATATATATTAGAACAATACGCGGTTGAACTGGGGTGTCGGAGGTGCCCCGGGGCATGCTCTCTAGTGTAGGCTTTTGCACCCTGGTGGTATGTGAGAGAACCGTGGAGTGTGTGTGTTGGTGTGAATGCTTTGGAATTTTTAAATATAGGTGACAGTCAGGCAGGTAGCATATCTTATCTGAGTGAATGTGAAAACTTATATTATATAAGTAGGTAGGGACCGGAAGACGTTGGATCCGATTCTCACTCGGGAGTGGGATGTCCCGTCTCCGGGGATTTGCGAAGTTTCAGCAAATTTTACGATCTTTCAGTATGTCTGAATTATCTTTATTCTTTTTTAGATTTTTTGCTGACACTTCGCATCGCACAATCTGTATCAATATAAAACAGTTCGAAAAATTTTGCACCCAATGAGAACATTAGATTGCATTCCGTATCTTTTGAACTTGGCAAAGGATTTCGAACTTGTTCTATACTTAGTTATAAATTAACGCTTGCACTTCGCGATTCTTTAAATATTTACGAATCTATATATATAATACAATATATATATTTTTCTTTTCTTAAGTCTTTACCGAAACTTTTCATTTTTTTAATGCAAGCAGTTAATCTTAGTTTGTAATAGGTTCATCGATTAGAATGAATATTATGTCTGCTGGAGCATTCGATTAAATGTGCCTGTGTAAATGTGCACGGTTGGTGGATTCTTTGAGTCCATTGATTGTCCGCAGGCTAGGATAGCTTAACGGTATATCGGTCAAATATCAATAAATAAATAAAGATCATTAGAAAATCGAGACGCACCCAGGTAGAATAGGAATCGCAGTTAAGGATACGCGTTGGGATTCGTCAGTGCCGTTTGGGGTGATGCATTCGCGAATTTTGCCATGCCTCAGTGGAAACTATTTAGAAGGAATCGGTACTTTACGTCGCAAGCACTTACCGCCCGTTAGGTTAAGCTAAATAAAGAACAAAAAAATACCCCAAAAAAACAATCAGCGAACCAGTGTCGTTTACTTCCCAACTCCTTTTAGCTTGCGTCTCGTTCAGAATGCGTGCATTAACACGAGCGGTTTGAGCCTTGTTGCGTAAAGTGAGATATCAGGTCGGGATTAGGTCGGTTTTAGATCAGGGACGATTTCATTCTTATAGTACAAACCACTGCGGCATGTCAATTTTCGTGGGTGCGTTGCATCGAACGGTAGGGCGTTTTTACGACGCGTAAACTTTTCGTGCGTCGAACGTAGGGAATGCTCCAATGCAGTGGTTAGGGCACGAAGCAAGAAGTAGCTATTTGCCGAAGAGGCCCCCACTATCTGTGGCTCAAGAGGGCAACTATCGACTACGAGTCATTTTTCGAAGTTGGTCGGCTTATCCGAACTCTTCGTTAATGGCTCGTGGTCATATCAAAATCCCATTTACCCTTTTACCACGTTGACACTTATGCTCGTAGTAGTTTGCTCCTGGATCGGAGATGATGGACCATTCCATCTCCTTGCTACGGTGTTCCGCACTCGCGTACGGTCTTTTTGCTAATTAGAGTCAAGCTTTTTCAATGTCATTATTAATTAATAGTCTTTGCAAATTTATTTTCTTAAAGTAAGAGTCATCGAGTTTTTCCTTTAAAAGTAGGGTCAATTTTTCATTTCTAAGTATAGTCTTGTTGTTCCCCTTGCATTTGATTAAAGTCGAGTCGTCCCCCCCTTTTAAATTTTAGATTGAAGTCGAGTCCTTGTATTTTAAAGTTTTAAAGTAAATGAAGTAGAGTCATTTCTTAGATTTTTAGTTTAAAAGTAGAGTCACGCTCGTTAATTATTGTGTGGACGTCCGTGGCCTGCAGCAGCATTGGCACTCAGGAGTGCATATGGATTACCCAAGCATGTTGATTTTTAATTCAGAATAATCAGATACTTTTTCTTTTCCCTTTTTATTTTCATAACTGCATAATGTGTATGTATATATACGAGATATATACATACTTCATACTACATGTCAACACAGTACTACCGCGGGTCGCTCAATGGCCCATATGCGGTAAATAATGTAAAATCTCCTGATTTTACATTATCCTCATCATCATCATTATCATCATCATCATCATCATCATCCTTTTGTAATCAGACTTTCATTATTCTGATTATTCCGCTTATTCCGATTATTTTGCTTATTCTAATTATTCTGATTATTCTGATTAAAAATCTACAAGACTCGATGATTGACAATGAGGAAGGATAATATGCCTGCATTCAGGAATGCGGATGGATATATTATAGTAAGGATACAAATTTCTCATTCAGAATGATCAGAAGTAAATAAATGAATGAAAGCACTGATGAAGACACTTAATAAATACATATTTAAATATTTCGCAATATACTTTTCAAGGAACTAAAGTTATCTAATAATAAATAGAAAAAATATTTTATTCCATATATAATAATTTAATTATATTTAAACAGTGTAATTAAATCAAAAGACATACTTAGAATCATTCTGATAAGAAATGTGTAAGTCTTAGTAGATGAAAAAAATAAAATGAATGGCAGCCAGCACTCAGGAGTGCATATTACAATATGTCAAGGGTATCCATTATTATTCCAAAATGTATCAACAAATGAATATGAAATGAGAGAATTAATAAGTATACATGAGAAAGAATGAGAGGACTTAAAAATTAATACTTTCGGTAGTGGAATCTTTATTTAAACAATCACTATTGCACACGGGTATAATATAATAATATTTAAACAATAGTACATTCGTTTAAACAATAAAAATACTGGAACTCGCGAAAAACTTAAAATAAATCCGATTAAATATTTCGATACTATAAAATTTTTTCGGGGGATTAATTGGCCTTGCACATCAAAAACATAAACGTTTCTTTTCTTGACTTTAACAATAACAGAGTCACTTTCACTTTGTACTTCGACAAGAAAACATCGAGACTTTCTAAATCTAAACGCGAGAACTTAAAAATTAGTAGCTTTCGATAATTTATTAATTATTTAAACAATCATTGTTGTACAAGGGTATAATATAATAATATTTAAACAATAGTACATTCGTTTAAACAATAAAAATACTGGAACTCGCGAAAAACTTAAAATAAATCCGATTAAATATTTCGATACTATAAAATTTTTTGGGGGGATTAATTGGCCTTGCACATCAAAAACATAAACGTTTCTTTTCTTGACTTTAACAATAACAGAGTCACTTTCACTTTGTACTTCGACAAGAAAACATCGAGACTTTCTAAATCTAAATGCGAGAACTTAAAAATTAGTAGCTTTCGATAATTTATTAATTATTTAAACAATCATTGTTGTACACGGGTATAATATAATAATATTTAAACAATAGTACATTCGTTTAAACAATAAAAATACTGGAACTCGCGAAAAATTTAAAATAAATCCGATTAAATATTTCGATACTATAAAATTTTTTCGGCGGATTAATTGGCCTTGCACATCAAAAACATAAACGTTTCTTTTCTTGACTTTAACAATAACCGAGTAACTTTCACTTTGTACTTCGACGAGAAAACATCGAGAATTTCTAAATCTAAACGCGAGAACTTAAAAATTAGTAGCTTTCGATAATTTATTAATTATTTAAACAATCATTGTTGTACACGGGTATAATATAATAATATTTAAACAATAGTACATTCGTTTAAACAATAAAAATACTGGAACTCGCGAAAAACTTAAAATAAATCCGATTAAATATTTCGATACTATAAAATTTTTTCGGGGGATTAATTGGCCTTGCACATCAAAAACATAAACGTTTCTTTTCTTGACTTTAACAATAACAGAGTCACTTTCACTTTGTACTTCGACAAGAAAACATCGAGACTTTCTAAATCTAAATGCGAGAACTTAAAAATTAGTAGCTTTCGATAATTTATTAATTATTTAAACAATCATTGTTGTACACGGGTATAATATAATAATATTTAAACAATAGTACATTCGTTTAAACAATAAAAATACTGGAACTCGCGAAAAATTTAAAATAAATCCGATTAAATATTTCGATACTATAAAATTTTTTCGGCGGATTAATTGGCCTTGCACATCAAAAACATAAACGTTTCTTTTCTTGACTTTAACAATAACCGAGTAACTTTCACTTTGTACTTCGACGAGAAAACATCGAGAATTTCTAAATCTAAACGCGAGAACTTAAAAATTAGTAGCTTTCGATAATTTATTAATTATTTAAACAATCATTGTTGTACACGGGTATAATATAATAATATTTAAACAATAGTACATTCGTTTAAACAATAAAAATACTGGAACTCGCGAAAAACTTAAAATAAATCCGATTAAATATTTCGATACTATAAAATTTTTTCGGGGGATTAATTGGCCTTGCACATCAAAAACATAAACGTTTCTTTTCTTGACTTTAACAATAACAGAGTCACTTTCACTTTGTACTTCGACGAGAAAACATCGAGAATTTCTAAATCTAAACGCGAGAACTTAAAAATTAGTAGCTTTCGATAAGTTATTAATTATTTAAACAATCACTATTGTACACGGATATAATATAATAATATTTAAACAATAGTACATTCGTATAAACATTATAAAGGCGGAAATGCGCGTGAGACTTAGAATTGTTTCAATATAAAATTTGCGATACTTCAAAATTTTCAATGCGAGTTAGTTGGCCTTGTGTGACATAAATATAAACGATACTTTTCTTAACTTTGACAATACATACTTTGACGATACATTTTAACTCGCGGTAGTTGGCCTTGCGTGATATAAACATAAAAAGTCCTTTATTAACTTTGACAATAACCGAGTCAGTCTTACCTTGTACTTCGACGCGTAAACATCGATACTCTCTAAATCTAAACGAGAGAAATTAAAAATTAATACTTTCGGTAATTTAATGATTATTTAAACAATCATTAATGTACACGGGTACAGTTAATTAATAATTAAACAATAGTACATTTGTTTAAACATTGAAATTACCGGAACTCGCGAAAAACTTAAAATAAATCCGATTAAATATTTCGATACTATAAAATTTTTTCGGGGGATTAATTGGCCTTGCACATCAAAAACATAAACGTTTCTTTTCTTGACTTTGACAATAACAGAGTCACTTTCACTTTGTACTTCGACAAGAAAACATCGAGACTTTCTAAATCTAAACGCGAGAACTTAAAAATTAGTAGCTTTCGATAATTTATTAATTATTTAAACAATCATTGTTGTACACGGGTATAATATAATAATATTTAACCAATTGTACATTCGTTTAAACATTAAAAATACTGGAACTCGCGAAAAACTTAAAATAAAACCGATTAAATATTTCAATAATCAAAATTTTATGTAGGGGTAATGGCCTTGCATAACATAATCATAAACGATCTTTTTCTTAACTTTGAAAATAACCGAGTCAGTTTTACCTTGCACTCCGTCCAGTAATTATCGAGACTCTCTAAATCTAAACGCGAGGATTTATATTTAATACTTTCGGTAATTTAATAATTATTTAAACAATCACTAATGTACACGGGTATAATATAATAACATTTAATCAATAGTACATTCGTTTAAACAGTAAAAATACAGGAAATAATTACGTTTGAGAAATGTCCGGTTTTAGTCTGCGCCAGCGTCCGGGTTTAGTCTACTCTGCGCCAGCGTCCGCGTTAAGTCTGCACTGAGCCTGCGTCCGCGTTAAGTCTGCACTGAGCCTGCGTCCGCGTTAAGTCTGCACTGAGCCTGCGTCCGCGTTAAGTCTGCACTGAGCCTGCGTCCGCGTTAAGTCTGCACTGAGCCTGCGTCCGCGTTAAGTCTGCACTGAGCCTGCGTCCGCGTTAAGTCTGCACTGAGCCTGCGTCCGCGATTAGTCTGCACTGCGCCTGCGTCCGCGATTAGTCTGCACTGCGCCTGCGTCCGCGATTAGTCTGCACTGAGCCTGCGTCCGCGTTTAGTCTGCACTGAGCCTCCGTCCGCGTTTAGTCTGCACTGCGCCTGCGTCCGCGTTTAGTCTGCACTGCGCCTGCGTCCGCGTTTAGTCTGCACTGCGCCTGCGTCCGCGTTTAGTCTGCACTGCGCCTGCGTCCGCGTTTAGTCTGCACTGCGCCTGCGTCCGCGTTTAGTCTGCACTGAGCCTGCGTCCGCGTTAAGTCTGCACTGAGCCTGCGTCCGCGTTAAGTCTGCACTGAGCCTGCGTCCGCGTTAAGTCTGCACTGAGCCTGCGTCCGCGTTAAGTCTGCACTGAGCCTGCGTCCGCGATTAGTCTGCACTGCGCCTGCGTCCGCGATTAGTCTGCACTGCGCCTGCGTCCGCGATTAGTCTGCACTGAGCCTGCGTCCGCGTTTAGTCTGCACTGAGCCTCCGTCCGCGTTTAGTCTGCACTGCGCCTGCGTCCGCGTTTAGTCTGCACTGCGCCTGCGTCCGCGTTTAGTCTGCACTGCGCCTGCGTCCGCGTTTAGTCTGCACTGCGCCTGCGTCCGCGTTTAGTCTGCACTGCGCCTGCGTCCGCGTTTAGTCTGCACTGCGCCTGCGTCCGCGTTTAGTCTGCACTGCGCCTGCGTCCGCGTTTAGTCTGCACTGCGCCTGCGTCCGCGTTTAGTCTGCACTGCGCCTGCGTCCGCGTTTAGTCTGCACTGCGCCTGCGTCCGCGTTTAGTCTGCACTGAGCCTGCGACCGCGTTTAGTCTGCACTGAGCCTGCGACCGCGTTTAGTCTCAACTGCGCCTGCATAACAGGGTTTAGACACTACTACGCCTTCATAAGAGTAGTTTAGACGCTACTGCGCCTTCATATAAGGTTTAGACACTACTGCGCCTTCATATAAGGTTTAGACACTACTGCGCCTTCATATAAGGTTTAGACACTACTGCGCCTTCATAACAGTATTTTAGACACTACTGCGCCTTTATAACAGTATTTTAGACACTACTACGCCTTTATAACAGTATTTTAGACACTACTACGCCTTTATAACAGTATTTTAGACACTACTACGCCTTCATAAGAGTAGTTTAGACAGTACTGCGATTTCATAAGAGTAGTTTAGACGCTACTGCGCCTTCATATAAGGTTTAGACACTACTGCGCCTTCATAACAGGGATTAGACACTACCGCGCCTAAATAAATGGGGTTTAGACGCTACCGCGCATTCATAAGAGTAGTTTGGACGCTACCGCGCCTGCATAAGAGTAGTTTAGACGCTACCGCGCCTTCATAAGAGTAGTTTGGACGCTACCGCGCCTTCATAAGAGTAGTTTAGACGCTACTGCGCCTTCATATAAGGTTTAGACACTACTGCGCCTTCATAAAAGGGTTTAGACACTACCACGCCTTCGTAACAGTACTTTAGAGACTACTGCGCCTTCGTAACAGTAATTTAGAGACTACTGCGCCTTCATAACAGGATTTAGAGACTACTGCGCCTTCATAACAGTATATTAGACACTACTGCGCCTTTATAAAAGGGTTTAGACACTACTGCGCCTTTATAAAAGGGTTTAGACACTACTGCGCATTTATAACAGGGCTTAGACACTATTGCGCCTGCATAACAGGGTTTAGACACTACTACGCCTTCATAAGAGTAGTTTAGACGCTACTGCGCCTTCATATAAGGTTTAGACACTACTGCGCCTTCATAACAGGATTTAGAGACTACTGCGCCTTCATAACAGGATTTAGAGACTACTGCGCCTTCATAACAGAGTTTAGACACTACTGCACTATCATAACAGGATTTAGAGGCTACTGCGCCTTCATAACAGTTCTTTAGAGACTACTGCGCCTTCATAACAGTATATTAGACACTACTGCGCCTTTATAAAAGGGTTTAGACACTACTGCGCCTTTATAAAAGGGTTTAGACACTACTGCGCCTTTATAACAGGGTTTAGACACTACTGCGCCTGCATAACAGGGTTTAGACACTATTGCGCCTGCATAACAGGGTTTAGACAATATTGCGCCTGCATAACAGGGTTTAGACACTATTGCGCCTGCATAACAGGGTTTAGACACTATTGCGCCTGCATAACAGGGTTTAGACACTATTGCGCCTGCATAACAGGGTTTAGACACTATTGCGCCTGCATAACAAGGTTTAGACACTATTGCGCCAGCATAACAGGGTTTAGACACTATTGCGCCTGCATAACAGTTCTTTAGACACTATTGCGCCTGCATAACAGTTCTTTAGACACTATTGCGCCTGCATAACAGTTCTTTAGACACTATTGCGCCTTCATAACAGTTCTTTAGACACTATTGCGCCTTCATAACAGTTCTTTAGACACTATTGCGCCTTCATAACAGGGTTTAGAAACTACTGCGCCTTCGTAACAGTTCTTTAGAGACTACCGCGCCTTCGTAACAGTATTTTATAGACAACCGCGCCTTCATAACAGTTCTTTAGAGACTACCGCGCCTTCGTAACAGTATTTTAGACTACCGCGCCTTCGTAACAGTTCTTTAGAGACTACCGCGCCTTCGTAACAGTTCTTTAGAGACTATTGCGCCTTCATATCAGTTCTTTAGAAACTACTGCGCCTTCATATCAGTTCTTTAGACACTACCGCGCCTTCATAACAGTATTTTAGAGACTATTGCGTCTTCGTAACAGTATTTTAGACTACTGCGCCTTCGTAACAGTATTTTAGAGACTATTGCGTCTTCATAACAGTTCTTTAGAGACTACTGCGCCTTCATAACAGTTCTTTAGAGACTACCGCGCCTTCGTAACAGTATTTTAGACTACCGCGCCTTCGTAACAGTTCTTTAGAGAATACCGCGCCTTCGTAACAGTTCTTTAGAGAATACCGCGCCTTCGTAACAGTTCTTTAGAGAATACCGCGCCTTCGTAACAGTTCTTTAGACACTACTGCGCCTTCATATCATTTCGTTAGACACTACTGCGCCTTCATAACAGGGTTTAGAAACTACTGCGCCTTCATAACAGGGTTTAGAAACTACTGCGCCTTCGTAACAGTATTTTAGAGACTACCGCGCCTTCTTAACAGTATTTTAGAGACTACCGCGCCTTCATAACAGTATTTTAGAGACTATTGAGCCTTCATAACAGTTCTTTAGAGAATACCGCGCCTTGATAGGAGAAGTTAAGACACTACTGCGCTTGCATAACAGGGTTTAGAAACTACTGCGCCTTCGTAACAGTATTTTAGAGACTACCGCGCCTTCGTAACAGTATTTTAGAGACTACCGCGCCTTCGTAACAGTATTTTAGAGACTACCGCGCCTTCGTAACAGTTCTTTAGAGAATACCGCGCCTTCGTAACAGTTCTTTAGAGAATACCGCGCCTTCGTAACAGTTCTTTAGAGAATACCGCGCCTTCGTAACAGTTCTTTAGAGAATACCGCGCCTTCGTAACAGTTCTTTAGAGAATACCGCGCCTTCGTAACAATTCTTTAGACACTACTGCGCCTTCATATCAGTTCTTTAGACACTACTGCGCCTTCATAACAGGGTTTAGAAACTACTGCGCCTTCGTAACAGTATTTTAGAGACTACCGCGCCTTCTTAACAGTTCTTTAGAGAATACCGCGCCTTGATAGGAGAAGTTAAGACACTACTGCGCTTGCATAACAGGGTTTAGAAACTATTGCGCCTTCGTAACAGTATTTTAGAGACTACTGCGCCTTCGTAACAGTTCTTTAGACACTACTGCGCCTTCATATCAGTTCTTTACACACTACTGCGCCTTCATATCAGTTCTTTACATACTACTGCGCCTTCATAACAGGGTTTAGAAACTACTGCGCCTTCTTAACAGTATTTTAGAGACTACCGCGCCTTCATAACAGTATTTTAGAGACTATTGCGTCTTCATAACAGTTCTTTAGAGAATACCGCGCCTTGATAGGAGAAGTTAAGACAATACTGCGCTTGCATAACAGGGTTTAGAAACTATTGCGCCTTCGTAACAGTATTTTAGAGACTACCGCGCCTTCGTAACAGTATTTTAGAGACTACCGCGCCTTCGTAACAGTATTTTAGAGACTACCGCACCTTCGTAACAGTATTTTAGAGAATACCGCGCCTTCGTAACAGTTCTTTAGAGAATACCGCGCCTTCGTAACAGTTCTTTAGAGAATACCGCGCCTTCGTAACAGTTCTTTAGACACTACTGCGCTTGCATAACAGGGTTTAGAAACTACTGCGCCTTCGTAACAGTATTTTAGAGACTACCGCGCCTTCGTAACAGTTCTTTAGAGACTACTGCGCCTTCATAACAGTTCTTTAGAGACCACCACGCCTTCGTAACAGTTCTTTAGAGACTACCACGCCTTCGTAACAGTTCTTTAGAGACTACTGCGCCTTCATAACAGTTCTTTAGAGAATACCGCGCCTTCGTAACAGTTCTTTAGACACTACTGCGCTTGCATAACAGGGTTTAGAAACTACTGCGCCTTCGTAACAGTATTTTAGAGACTACCGCGCCTTCCTAACAGTTCTTTAGAGACTACTGCGCCTTCATAACAGTTCTTTAGAGACCACCACGCCTTCGTAACAGTTCTTTAGAGACTACCACGCCTTCGTAACAGTTCTTTAGAGACTACTGCGCCTTCATAACAGGGTTTAGAGACTACCACGCCTTCATAACAGTTCTTTAGAGACTACTGCGCCTTCATATCAGTTCTTTAGACACTACTGCGCCTTCATATCAGTTCTTTAGACACTACTGCGCCTTCGTAACAGTTCTTTAGAGAATAACGCGCCTTCGTAACAGTATTTTAGAGAATACCGCGCCTTCATAACAGTTCTTTAGAGACTACTGCGCCTTCGTAACAGTATTTTAGAGACTACTACGCCTTCATAACAGTTCTTTAGAGAATACCGCGCCTTCGTAACAGTTCTTTAGAGAATACCGCGCCTTCGTAACAGTTCTTTAGACACTACTGCGCCTTCATATCATTTCGTTAGACACTACTGCGCCTTCATAACAGGGTTTAGAAACTACTGCGCCTTCGTAACAGTATTTTAGAGACTATCGCGCCTTCTTAACAGTATTTTAGAGACTACCGCGCCTTCATAACCGTATTTTAGAGACTACCGCGCCTTCATAACAGTATTTTAGAGACTACCGAGCCTTCATAACAGTATTTTAGAGACTACCGCGCCTTCATAACAGTTCTTTAGAGACTACTGCGCCTTCGTAACAGTTCTTTAGAGACTACCGCGCCTTCGTAACAGTATTTTAGACTACTGCGCCTTCGTAACAGTTCTTTAGGGACTATTGCGCCTTCATATCAGTTCTTTAGAAAATACTGCGCCTTCATATTAGTTCTTTAGACACTACTGCACCTTCATAACAGTATTTTAGAGACTACCGCGCATTCATAACAGTATTTTAGAGACTACCGCGCCTTCATAACAGTTCTTTAGAGACTACTGCGCCTTCGTAACAGTATTTTAGAGACTACTACGCCTTCATAACAGTTCTTTAGAGAATACCGCGCCTTCGTAACAGTTCTTTAGAGAATACCGCGCCTTCGTAACAGTTCTTTAGACACTACTGCGCCTTCATATCAGTTCTTTACACACTACTGCGCCTTCATATCAGTTCTTTACACACTACTGCGCCTTCATAACAGGGTTTAGAAACTACTGCGCCTTCTTAACAGTATTTTAGAGACTACCGCGCCTTCGTAACAGTATTTTAGAGACTACCGCACCTTCGTAACAGTATTTTAGAGAATACCGCGCCTTCGTAACAGTTCTTTCGAGAATACCGCGCCTTCGTAACAGTTCTTTAGAGAATACCGCGCCTTCGTAACAGTTCTTTAGACACTACTGCGCTTGCATAACAGGGTTTAGAAACTACTGCGCCTTCGTAACAGTATTTTAGAGACTACCGCGCCTACGTAACAGTTCTTTAGAGACTACTGCGCCTTCATAACAGTTCTTTAGAGACCACCACGCCTTCGTAACAGTTCTTTAGAGACTACTGCGCCTTCATAACAGGGTTTAGAGACTACCACGCCTTCATAACAGTTCTTTAGAGACTACTGCGCCTTCATATCAGTTCTTTAGACACTACTGCGCCTTCATATCAGTTCTTTAGACACTACTGCGCCTTCGTAACAGTTCTTTAGAGAATACCGCGCCTTCGTAACAGTTCTTTAGACACTACTGCGCCTTCATATCATTTCGTTAGACACTACTGCGCCTTCATAACAGGGTTTAGAAACTACTGCGCCTTCGTAACAGTATTTTAGAGACTACCGCGCCTTCTTAACAGTATTTTAGAGACTACCGCGCCTTCATAACCGTATTTTAGAGACTACCGCGCCTTCATAACAGTATTTTATAGACTACCGCGCCTTCATAACAGTATTTTAGAGACTACCGCGCCTTCATAACAGTTCTTTAGAGACTACTGCGCCTTCGTAACAGTTCTTTAGAGACTACCGCGCCTTCGTAACAGTATTTTAGACTACTGCGCCTTCGTAACAGTTCTTTAGGGACTATTGCGCCTTCATATCAGTTCTTTAGAAAATACTGCGCCTTCATATCAGTTCTTTAGACACTACTGCACCTTCATAACAGTATTTTAGAGACTACCGCGCATTCATAACAGTATTTTAGAGACTACCGCGCCTTCATAACAGTATTTTAGAGACTATTGCGTCTTCGTAACAGTATTTTAGAGACTACTACGCCTTCATAACAGTTCTTTAGAGAATACCGCGCCTTCGTAACAGTTCTTTAGAGAATACCGCGCCTTCGTAACAGTTCTTTAGACACTACTGCGCCTTCATATCATTTCGTTAGACACTACTGCGCCTTCATAACAGGGTTTAGAAACTACTGCGCCTTCGTAACAGTATTTTAGAGACTACCGCGCCTTCTTAACAGTATTTTAGAGACTACCGCGCCTTCATAACCGTATTTTAGAGACTACCGCGCCTTCATAACAGTATTTTATAGACTACCGCGCCTTCATAACAGTATTTTAGAGACTACCGCGCCTTCATAACAGTTCTTTAGAGACTACTGCGCCTTCGTAACAGTTCTTTAGAGACTACCGCGCCTTCGTAACAGTATTTTAGACTACTGCGCCTTCGTAACAGTACTTTAGGGACTATTGCGCCTTCATATCAGTTCTTTAGAAAATACTGCGCCTTCATATCAGTTCTTTAGACACTACTGCACCTTCATAACAGTATTTTAGAGACTACCGCGCATTCATAACAGTATTTTAGAGACTACCGCGCCTTCATAACAGTATTTTAGAGACTATTGCGTCTTCGTAACAGTATTTTAGAGACTACTACGCCTTCATAACAGTTCTTTAGAGAATACCGCGCCTTCGTAACAGTTCTTTAGAGAATACCGCGCCTTCGTAACAGTTCTTTAGACACTACTGCGCCCTCATATCATTTCGTTAGACACTACTGCGCCTTCATAACAGGGTTTAGAAACTACTGCGCCTTCGTAACAGTATTTTAGAGACTACCGCGCCTTCTTAACAGTATTTTAGAGACTACCGCGCCTTCATAACCGTATTTTAGAGACTACCGCGCCTTCATAACAGTATTTTATAGACTACCGCGCCTTCATAACAGTATTTTAGAGACTACCGCGCCTTCATAACAGTTCTTTAGAGACTACTGCGCCTTCGTAACAGTTCTTTAGAGACTACCGCGCCTTCGTAACAGTATTTTAGACTACTGCGCCTTCGTAACAGTTCTTTAGGGACTATTGCGCCTTCATATCAGTTCTTTAGAAAATACTGCGCCTTCATATCAGTTCTTTAGACACTACTGCACCTTCATAACAGTATTTTAGAGACTACCGCGCATTCATAACAGTATTTTAGAGACTACCGCGCCTTCATAACAGTATTTTAGAGACTATTGCGTCTTCGTAACAGTATTTTAGAGACTATTGCGTCTTCGTAACAGTATTTTAGACTATTGCGTCTTCATAACAGTTCTTTAGAGAATACCGCGCCTTGATAGGAGAAGTTAAGACACTACTGCGCTTGCATAACAGGGTTTAGAAACTATTGCGCCTTCGTAACAGTATTTTAGAGACTACTGCGCCTTCGTAACAGTTCTTTAGACACTACTGCGCCTTCATATCAGTTCTTTACACACTACTGCGCCTTCATATCAGTTCTTTACACACTACTGCGCCTTCATAACAGGGTTTAGAAACTACTGCGCCTTCTTAACAGTATTTTAGAGACTACCGCGCCTTCATAACAGTATTTTAGAGACTATTGCGTCTTCATAACTGTTCTTTAGAGAATACCGCGCCTTGATAGGAGAAGTTAAGACAATACTGCGCTTGCATAACAGGGTTTAGAAACTATTGCGCCTTCGTAACAGTATTTTAGAGACTACCGCGCCTTCGTAACAGTATTTTAGAGACTACCGCGCCTTCGTAACAGTATTTTAGAGACTACCGCACCTTCGTAACAGTATTTTAGAGAATACCGCGCCTTCGTAACAGTTCTTTAGAGAATACCGCGCCTTCGTAACAGTTCTTTAGAGAATACCGCGCCTTCGTAACAGTTCTTTAGACACTACTGCGCTTGCATAACAGGGTTTAGAAACTACTGCGCCTTCGTAACAGTATTTTAGAGACTACCGCGCCTTCGTAACAGTTCTTTAGAGACTACCGCGCCTTCTTAACAGTATTTTAGAGACTACCGCGCCTTCATAACCGTATTTTAGAGACTACCGCGCCTTCATAACAGTATTTTAGAGACTACCGCGCCTTCATAACAGTATTTTAGAGACTACCGCGCCTTCATAACAGTTCTTTAGAGACTACCGCGCCTTCGTAACAGTTCTTTAGAGACTACCGCGCCTTCGTAACAGTATTTTAGACTACTGCGCCTTCGTAACAGTTCTTTAGGGACTATTGCGCCTTCATATCAGTTCTTTAGAAAATACTGCGCCTTCATATCAGTTCTTTAGACACTACTGCACCTTCATAACAGTATTTTAGAGACTACCGCGCATTCATAACAGTATTTTAGAGACTACCGCGCCTTCATAACAGTATTTTAGAGACTATTGCGTCTTCGTAACAGTATTTTAGAGACTATTGCGTCTTCGTAACAGTATTTTAGACTATTGCGTCTTCGTAACAGTATTTTAGACTACTGCGCCTTCATAACAGTATTTTAGAGACTATTGCGCCTTCGTAACAGTTCTTTAGACACTACTGCGCCTTCGTAACAGTTCTTTAGACACTACTGCGCCTTCATATCAGTTCTTTAGACACTACTGCGCCTTCATATCAGTTCTTTAGACACTACTGCGCCTTCGTAACAGTTCTTTAGAGAATAACGCGCCTTCGTAACAGTTCTTTAGAGAATAACGCGCCTTCGTAACAGTATTTTAGAGAATACCGCGCCTTCATAACAGTTCTTTAGAGACTACTGCGCCTTCGTAACAGTTCTTTAGACACTACTGCGCCTTCATATCATTTCGTTAGACACTACTGCGCCTTCATAACAGGGTTTAGAAACTACTGCGCCTTCGTAACAGTATTTTAGAGACTACTGCGCCTTCATAACAGTTCTTTAGAGACTACTGCGCCTTCGTAACAGTTCTTTAGAGACTACCGCGCCTTCGTAACAGTATTTTAGACTACTGCGCCTTCGTAACAGTTCTTTAGGGACTATTGCGCCTTCATATCAGTTCTTTAGAAAATACTGCGCCTTCATATCAGTTCTTTAGACACTACTGCACCTTCATAACAGTATTTTAGAGACTACCGCGCATTCATAACAGTATTTTAGAGACTACCGCGCCTTCATAACAGTATTTTAGAGACTATTGCGTCTTCGTAACAGTATTTTAGAGACTATTGCGTCTTCGTAACAGTATTTTAGACTATTGCGTCTTCGTAACAGTATTTTAGACTACTGCGCCTTCGTAACAGTATTTTAGAGACTATTGCGTCTTCATAACAGGGTTTAGAAACTACTGCGCCTTCGTAACAGTATTTTAGAGACTACCGCGCCTTCGTTACAGTATTTTAGAGACTACCGCGCCTTCGTAACAGTATTTTAGAGACTACCGCGCCTTCGTAACAGTTCTTTAGAGAATACCGCGCCTTCGTAACAGTTCTTTAGACACTACTGCGCCTTCATATCAGTTCTTTAGACACTACTGCGCCTTCATAACAGGGTTTAGAAACTACTGCGCCTTCGTAACAGTATTTTAGAGACTACCGCGCCTTCTTAACAGTATTTTAGAGACTACCGCGCCTTCATAATAGTATTTTAGAGACTATTGCGTCTTCATAACAGTTCTTTAGAGAATACCGCGCCTTGATAGGAGAAGTTAAGACACTACTGCGATTGCATAACAGGGTTTAGAAACTATTGCGCCTTCGTAACAGTATTTTAGAGACTACCGAGCCTTCGTAACAGTATTTTAGAGACTACCGCGCCTTCGTAACAGTATTTTAGAGACTACCGCGCCTTCGTAACAGTCCTTTAGAGACTACCGCGCCTTCGTAACAGTCCTTTAGAGACTACCGCGCCTTCGTAACAGTACTTTAGAGACTATTGCGCCTTCATAACAGTTCCTTAGAGAATAACGCGCCTTCGTAACAGTATTTTAGAGAATAACGCGCCTTCGTAACAGTATTTTAGAGACTACCGCGCCTTCGTTACAGTATTTTAGAGACTACCGCGCCTTCGTAACAGTATTTTAGAGACTACCGCGCCTTCGTAACAGTTCTTTAGAGAATACCGCGCCTTCGTAACAGTTCTTTAGACACTACTGCGCCTTCATATCAGTTCTTTAGACACTACTGCGCCTTCATAACAGGGTTTAGAAACTACTGCGCCTTCGTAACAGTATTTTAGAGACTACCGCGCCTTCTTAACAGTATTTTAGAGACTACCGCGCCTTCATAATAGTATTTTAGAGACTATTGCGTCTTCATAACAGTTCTTTAGAGAATACCGCGCCTTGATAGGAGAAGTTAAGACACTACTGCGATTGCATAACAGGGTTTAGAAACTATTGCGCCTTCGTAACAGTATTTTAGAGAATAACGCGCCTTCGTAACAGTATTTTAGAGACTACCGCGCCTTCGTTACAGTATTTTAGAGACTACCGCGCCTTCGTAACAGTATTTTAGAGACTACCGCGCCTTCGTAACAGTTCTTTAGAGAATACCGCGCCTTCGTAACAGTTCTTTAGACACTACTGCGCCTTCATATCAGTTCTTTAGACACTACTGCGCCTTCATAACAGGGTTTAGAAACTACTGCACCTTCGTAACAGTATTTTAGAGAATACCGCGCCTTCGTAACAGTTCTTTAGACACTACTGCGCTTGCATAACAGGGTTTAGAAACTACTGCGCCTTCGTAACAGTATTTTAGAGACTACCGCGCCTTCGTAACAGTTCTTTAGAGACTACCGCGCCTTCATAACAGTTCTTTAGAGACTACCGCGCCTTCGTAACAGTATTTTAGACTACCGCGCCTTCGTAACAGTATTTTAGACTACCGCGCCTTCGTAACAGTTCTTTAGAGACTACCGCGCCTTCATAACAGTTCTTTAGAGACTACCGCGCCTTCATAACAGTATTTTAGAGACTATTGCGTCTTCGTAACAGTATTTTAGAGACTATTGCGTCTTCGTAACAGTATTTTAGACTATTGCGTCTTCGTAACAGTATTTTAGACTACTGCGCCTTCGTAATAGTATTTTAGAGACTATTGCGTCTTCATAACAGGGTTTAGAAACTACTGCGCCTTCGTAACAGTATTTTAGAGACTACCGCGCCTTCGTTACAGTATTTTAGAGACTACCGCGCCTTCGTTACAGTATTTTAGAGACTACCGCGCCTTCGTTACAGTATTTTAGAGACTACCGCGCCTTCGTTACAGTATTTTAGAGACTACCGCGCCTTCGTTACAGTATTTTAGAGACTACCGCGCCTTCGTTACAGTATTTTAGAGACTACCGCGCCTTCGTTACAGTATTTTAGAGACTACCGCGCCTTCGTTACAGTATTTTAGAGACTACCGCGCCTTCGTTACAGTATTTTAGAGACTACCGCGCCTTCGTTACAGTATTTTAGAGACTACCGCGCCTTCGTTACAGTATTTTAGAGACTACCGCGCCTTCGTTACAGTATTTTAGAGACTACCGCGCCTTCGTTACAGTTTTTTAGAGACTACCGCGCCTTCGTAACAGTATTTTAGAGACTACCGCGCCTTCGTTACAGTATTTTAGAGACTACCGCGCCTTCGTTACAGTATTTTAGAGACTACCGCGCCTTCGTTACAGTATTTTAGAGACTACCGCGCCTTCGTTACAGTATTTTAGAGACTACCGCGCCTTCGTAACAGTCCTTTAGAGACTACCGCGCCTTCGTAACAGTCCTTTAGAGACTACCGCGCCTTCGTAACAGTCCTTTAGAGACTACCGCGCCTTCGTAACAGTCCTTTAGAGACTACCGCGCCTTCGTAACAGTACTTTAGAGACTATTGCGCCTTCATAACAGTTCCTTAGAGAATAACGCGCCTTCGTAACAGTATTTTAGAGAATAACGCGCCTTCGTAACAGTATTTTAGAGACTACCGCGCCTTCGTAATAGTATTTTAGAGACTACCGCGCCTTCGTAACAGTCCTTTAGAGACTACCGCGCCTTCGTAACAGTAATTCTTTCGCTACCACCGCGCCTTCGTGACAGTAATTCTTTCGCTACCACCGCGCCTTCGTGACAGTAATTCTTTCGCTACCACCGCGCCTTCGTGACAGTAATTCTTTCGCTACCACCGCGCCTTCGTGACAGTAATTCTTTCGCTACCACCGCGCCTTCGTGACAGTAATTCTTTCGCTACCACCGCGCCTTCGTGACAGAAATTCTTTCGCTACCACCGCGCCTTCAAAGCAGTAATTCTTTCGCTACCACCGCCCCTTCAAAGCAGTAATTCTTTCGCTACCACCGCGCCTTCAAAGCAGTAATTCTTTCGCTACCACCGCGCCTTCAAAGCAGTAATTCTTTCGCTACCACCGCGCCTTCAAAGCAGTAATTCTTTCGCTACCACCGCGCCTTCAAAGCAGTAATTCTTTCGCTACCACCGCGCCTTCAAAGCAGTAATTCTTTCGCTACCACCGCGCCTTCAACCAAGTTCTACCTTGCGCTCCGACTAGTAAATATCGAGAATCTTTAAATCTTATCGCGGGAACTTAAAACTTAATACTTTTAGTAATTGAATAATTATTTAAACATTCACTATTGTATCCGGGAATAATATAATAATATTCAAACAACAGTATATTCGTTTAAACATTAAAAATACAAAAAATAATTTCGACTGGGTTGCGTCTGGGTTGCGTCTGGGTTGCGTCTGGGTTGCGTCTGGGTTGCGTCTGGGTTGCGTCTGGGTTGCGTCTGGGTTGCGTCTGGGTTGCGTCTGGGTTGCGTCTGGGTTGCGTCTGGGTTGCGTCTGGGTTGCGTCTGGGTTGCGTCTGGGTTGCGTCTGGGTTGCGTCTGGGTTGCGTCTGGGTTGCGTCTGGGTTGCGTCTGGGTTGCGTCTGGGTTGCGTCTGGGTTGCGTCTGGGTTGCGTCTGGGTTGCGTCTGGGTTGCGTCTGGGTTGCGTCTGGGTTGCGTCTGGGTTGCGTCTGGGTTGCGTCTGGGTTGCGTCTGGGTTGCGTCTGGGTTGCGTCTGGGTTGCGTCTGGGTTGCGTCTGGGTTGCGTCTGGGTTGCGTCTGGGTTGCGTCTGGGTTGCGTCTGGGTTGCGTCTGGGTTGCGTCTGGGTTGCGTCTGGGTTGCGTCTGGGTTGCGTCTGGGTTGCGTCTGGGTTGCGTCTGGGTTGCGTCTGGGTTGCGTCTGGGTTGCGTCTGGGTTGCGTCTGGGTTGCGTCTGGGTTGCGTCTGGGTTGCGTCTGGGTTGCGTCTGGGTTGCGTCTGGGTTGCGTCTGGGTTGCGTCTGGGTTGCGTCTGGGTTGCGTCTGGGTTGCGTCTGGGTTGCGTCTGGGTTGCGTCTGGGTTGCGTCTGGGTTGCGTCTGGGTTGCGTCTGGGTTGCGTCTGGGTTGCGTCTGG
>OU427017.1:3005000-3037500 GCA_911387935.1 Dolichovespula saxonica | reverse complement strand
TTTATCACACGTTTTACCACTATCTTCATCTCATTTTCTTGTAGATTTTACCGTATTCCGCGCGCATAACGAACAATACCGTTGTATGCGTGCATTTCTTGCAGAGTAAACGTTGATGGTTAGACCGTATGACTGTATAGTACGTACTTAACAAACTTCTTTCGTTGACTTTAAACCGAGCGAGAGTGCTATCGTTTATGAGTCTCAACTGAATAATTCTACTAGCGAATAGAGCGAGCCTCCGAGGAGGATTCGGTTTATATGTGTGTGCGTGTGTGCCTCTGTGCGTGCGTGCATGCGATGATGCACGTGAATGTGCATAGACGAATACTTTATCCCGTATCCTTTCCGCTTTATAATCCATTCCCATGATGGTAAGTGAATGGTGCTCAATGATCCTACATTTAAAAGGCACGAGACTTCGCATAATCACCCATTACCAATTCCCTCAAATTTTCTCCATTATTCTATATAATTTTTCTTATATATATATATATACAACTTTGTTTTCTCTATCACTTTATATATCGTTCATTCATTTAGAAACGTCGACGGTATAACAATTATTTTTTAATAATTTATGTAAACGTTTAATTAATTTGTATCTCAAACATTTTCGTTATCGAGAAACTAACAATATTTTTATTGAAATAGATGGAATGTGACAATTCGTACCGTACGCCTAATATCTTCTATTTTATTTCGTAAATGTTTCGCGTGAAACCTCGATATTTTCGATTTTTAACTATTATTTCGATCAATTTTAATCTGAAATTGTTGAACACCAGCGTTGTTATTTCCGGTTATTGTAAATAAAACAAATAACAATAATTTCGTTAGCATTGTTTCGTCCAATTTGTCACTATATCGTCGGGGGAATAAAAAAAAAAAAAAAAAAAAAAGAAATAGGAAACAAAAACGGGCACACCGTCAAGCAAATATTATGATTCGTGGAAAATTTTTTGAATAAAATTTGGGTATTTTGTTCCCCCTCAAAAAAAAAAAAAAGAAAGAACAAAAAGAACGACAAAAAGAACAAACAGGAAAAAAAATGATTAGGACGAAACGAACGAACGAACGTACGTTTCTTTTTCCTTCTTTTTTTCTTTCCTTTTCTCGATGGCGATTATAAAAATCAATTTTATCGACGACCGTGCTTTCTAAAGTATAAATAAAAATTATATTGAAATCGTATTAATAACTTGTTCGAATAAGTTAATACAATATAAGCGTGATAAAGAGAAATGGGCAGAGAGGAGATAGATGGGTTGGAAAAGAGGACGAAACGGAATACGGAAAACCGCGATAAAATGGAAAAGGGTTCGCGAGGGATAGCACTCTCTTTCTCTTTAATATTTTTTTTTCTATTTTTTTTATTTTCTTTCTTTTCTTTTTTTTCTTTCTTTCTCTCTCTCTCTCTCTCCCTTCGTTCTCACACCGCACAAAGACGAGGGACCTTCAAAGGACTTTTCCACGGTCCTGGTACATTAATAGGTGTCCGCGGGCGACAAGAAACGATGCCGGTCGTGACATTATTAAACGCGCGACTGTAGTCTACCATGAGGCGTCATTAATATGGAGGAACGAACGTCCGACATATCGGACTATCTGTGAGCGTTCGAGTGTATCTTTGTAAATGTATATCTATATATTCTACCGTCTACGTATTTATACCGGAACGCGTTGGAAAAACCTCTGGGAATTTTGGTCTTTTATGATTCTTTCTTTTTCAATTTCGTTCTCTCTCTCTCTCTCTCTCTATCTATCTATCTATCTATCTGTATCTTTCTCTTGATCTCTCTCTCTCTCTCTCTCTTTTTTCTTCTCTTTCATAGCTTATTCGTAGGGAGTAGAATTCGAGCTATCGCACGTGACACGATAGCAGATCCCCTTCGTTCGCGTTATAGAATTCGAAGCGTTCCTCGTGCGTTTTTTCTTTCTTTTTTTTTTTTTTGTTTTGCTTTTTCGTCATTATTGATTTCGATTTCGCTTTATTTCAAGCTCTGCAAAATATTCGAAGTATTCCTTTATTCTCCTTCGTTTCCCTATGCGATCATATCTATTTGACACTATCGATCGTTTTAATTATATCGGACAAATTTAATTGACTCGTCGAAATTAATTTTTAATAGTACGGATTCTCTATTCGCCGAACATTATTTTCATTTAGATTCGATAATAGAAGCGATTCGAATAAAATGTAATATTCTATCGATATTAGTATTAGAAAATATGTATTTGCGAATGTATATATAACAAATTGCGGCTTTGAAATGATTTCTTTTTCCTTCTTTCTTTTATTATTTCTGTCAAAAAATTTTCTTCCTACCTATTGGAGCACGGTTATGCTCTGAAAATCAACTTGATATCACGATAAAACTGTTCTTCGTTTCCTATTCCCGTCTCTTTCTATCAATCTATCTATCTATCTATCTATCCTTTCTATGTTCCTCTTCGTTTAACGTCGCGTGCACGTTGCAACTACTGCGAGTTTAGTTCTTGCGTGCCGCTGGTGAACTCGTTCCAATTCTTGAATCTTAATCTAGAATCGATCGAAGCTCGTAAACCATTCGTTTCGAGTAAACCATTCCTTCTTATATTAATCGAGACGTAAGTACATACGTATCAATTTTTGCATGAAGTTTATTCTCCGTTTAAGAATAATACGTCCGTTTAAATATCAATCATATATTTTTACAATGGAACGAATATTTTTACGATCATTTCTTATCAAACGTTTGCGTATTATTAACGTCGAATATTATCGCAATTAATATCAACGATATCCTTCGATTGTTATAAGATATATTTATCGATGTCCTAACACTCGGTACTCTTTAAATTCTCTCACACGACAAACGTATTTATATACTTATATACGAATATATATATATATATACACATATATATCATTATCATATATTTCTGTCCTGTAGGAATGCCGACAAAAGAGATTTATACGCTTCGAATATACCGATAAGAGATCGATTTCGTCATTGACACACGCGATATGCCGTTTTTCAGAAAAGAAAAAGATTCCAATATCGATCGCATGGAAACGAGAAGTGGAGGAGGAAGAGGAGAGAGAGAGAGCGTCGATACCGTTTGACATACGCTTGATTCCCATTGGTGGAAGCGTAAAACGACGCGAGTCGAGGCCGGATAAGAGTTCAAAGCGCTCGTTAAGCGCGTCATTCGGCGAACGTGACCCTACAGCTTGTGTTAAAAGAACCAACGACTTGTCGTCAGCTCGAAACACGTGACCCGATAGGAAAGAGAGACAGAAAGAGTCAGAGAGAAAGTGAGAGAGAGAGAGAGAGAGAGAGAGAGAGGATAATTATTCATGTTCCCTGCCGCATACTTCACGAAAGCTTCTCCCTTCGAACCAAATATTTTCGACCTTTTACTTTCAAAAAAGTCGAAAATTTCGAATATTTTTCGTCGAGCATCGTACTAGAACTTGAATAACGTCGAGTTCGTATTCGTAAACGTCGATTCTAATTATCCTTTCTATTTATTCGTTCGATTCGAGAAGTAAAATTGTTGGAATGAATAATCGTATAAATTATTAAGTTGGATATCGAACGAAAATCAAAAGGTTATCAAAACGAGATTCGATCGGTTCTATCGTTTCGGAGATCGCGGATATAACGAAAGAAAAATCAAAGGGATAGTGGACGAATTTCGAGTTGATCGTTCATCTTACTTTTCTAAACTGGAAAGAGCGCATTTAGAGACCGGCACTTTTTACGTTTACTCCTCCTTGGCGGAGAACGATTTGTCCTGGTTCCTCGGCATCAGTCAGACTCTCGCGGTACTTTTCTACGACGAGAGTTGAACCTATCGATTGCTTTCGAGTGTTGGTTACTCGAATGAGGCGAGAAACGAGGCGAGAAGAGTTTCGACTTAAAAGGATCTCTGAAATGAAACGAAACGAAACGAAACGAAACGAAACGAAGTTGGTCTTTGTTCGACCTCTTTCTTGGTGCTTTGCTGTTTAATTCTCTAGCATGCTCCATTGGCTTTCCTTTTCTCTTTCTTATAGAGAGAGAGAGAGAGAGAGAGAGAGAGAGAGACACACGCGCGTTACATACATGGACGTACCATACGTACAAATACAATCGTACCTTCTCTCTTTTTCTTTTTACTTTTTGCAAAAACGTAACGCGAAACCAAAGTGAATCGAGCGATTGACGAGACTCTAACACGTAAGTTCAAACGAAAGGAAGAGCGTAACACACAGCGGTATAAAGGGGATCTTATAAGAACGGAACTTACACTTTATTGTCAAAGGCTTTGCCCTCATCGAACGAGCTATGCTTCTCGTGTTTTACACTATGCATTACTGTACAGAGTACCTTGCTCGTTCTCCAACTGTCTCGATTTATTATCCACCTCTTCTCTCTCGTGTCTAATTTTCAAAGACTCGTATTTACTCGTTTCCATTCTCTCAATGTATATATATATATATATATTCCCAACGTTGTCAATGAGCTTCCACATGATCTTACTATTACGTTCAATATAAAAGATTCGTGATTACGACTAACAAGCTCATTATATCTTATTACGAAATTATTCGAATTGATCGTGCTGACGAGAGAAATATATATTCTTGAGAATAACATATTTTTAATTATGTCTGTGTAAAAAAGAAAAAGAATAGAAAAAATAATAAACTAGAAAAAAGAAAGAGGAAGAAAAAAGTATGAGATTTCTTTTCGTATTGATTACGATCGATAAAGTGAAAAAGTATATCGTGCCTGTAGTTTATATACATCCGTCTACATGTGTGTGTACGTATTCAAGTGCACTCCCTGCCGTCATGGATAGATTTCTTTGAAATATTTCTCTAGATCTGCACAAGACACGTGGTATTACGGTAATCGATATGCTCGTACTCCTTTTCTCACGAGCTGGGACTTTGCAGTGGGATGAAAATTTTTCGAGAAACACGATAAGTACGGGAAAGCTACGGGATCTGATATTTGCTTTTTTCTCTCTTCTTTCTTTCTTTCTTTCTTTCCTTCTTTGTTTTTCTTTTCTTCTCTCTTTTCTTCTCCCTCGAGGGATAATTTTTACTTTTTTTACATTCTTTACCAATGCTAAATGCTTCGGAGACGCATACATGTATGTGCATTTATCTATTACATATATGTATATATTTATCATATGTGTTTGTGTGTGTATGTGTGTGTGTGTACATATATTTTCATCTCTCTCTCTCTCTCTCTCTCTCTCTCTCTCTCTCTTTTTCTCTCTATACGTCGTTCACGAAATGAGGTACTTTCGCGTAATCTACGACAAGTCGTAAATGATTACACGTTTCATTTTCTATATATCATTTTGATAAGACGTTAGAACCATGAGGTAAAAGGATTTGTCAGGGAAACATATCGTCGATGCATTTATATTCGATCGGTACGGTTGCTTGAAAATAACAGCTGTCGATGGAGGGTAATAATTCTTTAAAACACGGCGAATGGTTCTCGCAAAATTACGTCGAAAATACGCGTATTATGGGAAAGACTTTCTAACGGTTAACGGATATTTAAATTCTCATTGATACGAATTATTTAACATAATAATAATATCTAAGAGAGAGATAGAGTGTCGAAAGAAAAATTATTTATAATAATTTATCAGTTCGGTTTTCTTTTTTCAAACAAAATCGAACAAAAAAAAAAAAAAAAAAAAAAAAAAAAAAATATTCACTAGGAAAAAATATAAATCTCTTACGCAGTCCTTTTTACTTTCTCCTTCGTGAATTTTTCTTAACGAAAATCGAGACGTCCGGTAATAGATCGACGCGGAGATCCGTAGCCACGTTAATCGACGGTGCACCACCGACGATCCTACTTGAAAGTTTTATAAAGATCCGATAGGAAATCCGGATAACTTATTACGAACTCGAAGAACTTCTACCAACGTGAACGTGAACGCGAACGACGGTACTGGTACGTGACTCAAAGAACTCAAGAGTCTTTCGAACTTGTTAATTACTCTTCGTAATACGTCTGTGAAATGAAATACTTTAAGGAAAACGGCCGTCTCCTTTGATAATCGTTGCCATAGTAAAGGATCTCACGGGTCATGGGTGTTGGTGTTGGTATGGATGGGAGGGGAGGGGAACGTCGAAGGGACGGAATTTTATACCTTCACGACGATATCATCATCATCATCATCATCATCATCATCATCGTCGTCGACATCATCGTTATTGTTAAGATTGATAATAATAAATTATGATGAAAAGTTGCAAGACCTCTCGAAGTCGAAGGGAAGAATCTTTGCGATTTGAAATTGTCGATCGTCGTTCTTTTTCTGTATTTTCTTCTTCTTCTTCTTCTCCCTCTCTATCTTATTTCTTTTCTAAAAATTTTCTCCGCTAGACGTTATATGCGTTCGAGACTTTCATCTTCCGGGTAGACAAAAAAAGAAAAGGAAAAAGAAGAAAGAGAAAAAAGAAAGCAAAATAAAAAAAGAAAGAAGGAAAGAAAGAAGATATTGCGATAGCATCGAAGTTTACTCGGGTACGGAATAAGCCGGATTTGAAGTAGGTAGGAAATAGTGGCACCCCCGTTTGAATCTCTCTCTCTCTCTCTCTCTCTCTCTTTCTCTCTTTTTCTATTTCTCCATCCGTCTATCTTTGTCTGTTTCGCGGATACGATTGTCACTCGGTAGGAATCGAAAGCACACAAGAGAGAGGGGCAAAGAGAGAGAGAGAGAGAGAGAGAGAGAGAGAGAGAGAGAGAGAGAGAGAGAGAGAGAGAACTAAAGAGAAACGTAGATGTAGGAATGGTAAGATGTGCACAGGATACGCCTGGGGTAGTTTAGAGTTTGAAGACGATGAGATAAGGAGGAGAAAATGATAAGAAGAGGAGCGGCAATTACGTCTGTTCTTATTACGTCAAAGACGATCTCCTTTAGACGACGAGAGGTATACGCTCATTCACATCGATTTTCCCTTTCTTTCTTTCTTTTTTTCTTTTTCGATATGCATCATAGAATAAGACATACGTTATGTATAAGTAAATCGTATATTGCACAATACTAATGCATATTTATATATTTAATGCGATACGAGATGATCTTTGGAATATGTTACAACAGAAAGATAGAAAGAGAAAAAAAAAACTTATTGAGAAAAGTATAAATAGGAAAGATTCTCTGCGATTATTATCTTTTCTCTCTCTCTCTTTCTCTCTTTCTCTTTTTTATTAGGAGAACGAAGTTATTGCAATTATTCATTCTTGAGCAGTTGTTAATGTCGTATAATAATTCTTAAATATTCGAGATCGTTTATACGTTTCTTTTAGGTGATACAAATGCGTTAACTTCGTTCAGGATGATACGATTTAAAATGGTATCCAATTTTTCGTCTAATCGAGACATCGTTCCGATAATCGACGTACCATTATTATATTTAAGATAGACAAAAATGAAAGCAAGCTGGATCTTCGTAGATTCCTTGCGTGACCCGGTCAATTTTTATCTTTCTCTTATATATATATATATGTGTGTGTGTGTGTGTGTGTGTGTGTCTAACGACCGTTTTCTTCTTCCTTCGTGAGATTTCTTGCTGTCGTTATCGGGGACATATTAATCTTATCCTAAGTCTATTCGAACGAATTGAGGAAGAAACGACGAATCAAATCGATCATATTTATTAATTGTACATGTATATATATATACACATATTTTCTTTTTTAATCCAATAACAAATTGAACAATTTTCTCGTCCGATTTTTGAACCCCTTCAGAAATACATATCCCTTAGGACTGCGTAAACTAATCACGCGTTGGCAAATAAAACCGATTCTCTCGTTTCTGACAGCTTCCCCGTTTTATATTTCAAAAGAGTATAAGAATCTAATACGATCTTTTCCATTAGAATCGATCGAGATATAACGTAAGGGTGTGTGTATAGTAGAGATGAAAGGGTAAACCCATTCTATCCTTACACGATACAAATTTGAATTTTCCCGTTTTACTCCTACCTCACGTACGGTGCATCTACTAAAGAGAGAAATTTTTAAGGCGCCTTCTATCCTTATTCCTTTTTTTTTCGCGTGTTTTACGCGTGTTTCAGAAAAGGGTTCAGAGCTTTTTCTTTCTCCCTATACCTCTCTCTCTCTCTCTCTCTCTCTCTCTCTGCTTAACTTCGATGCCCTACGGGATTCAACGACGAAACGAAGCGAAACTAGCTGTGCCAACGGTGCTAGCTAGCCCTCTCTGTAGGAAACCAGGACAGCGGGTGGTAGAAAATGGAGGGTATGCGACACGAAAGGGTACTGTGCAAAAAGAAGGGATAGGAACGATCGTGAAAACGGCTCTCCCTCTCTTTCTCTCTTTCGTGTCTACTTTACGACCTAAATTTTACTCGATAGAAAAAAGTTCGTAGAAATTAGTGGCCGATATTTCTTCCAAAAGTCGACCCTTTTTTCGTAAGCTTTCTCTTTAAATTCGATCGATTTTTCTTTACGAAACTAAATAGGACGGACATTGTATCGCAACGTGCGTATTGAGGAATGATTAACAATTTTCGTTTTTTATGATACAGGAAAGAAATTTCTTGTTTTTTTTTTTTTTTTTTATATAATAGGAAATATATATATCTTCGTCGATGATCGTAATTTGCATTGGGAATTCCTTTTGTTTCGTCTTATCGGATGTTTCGTACGAAAGATCATCAATTTTCAATAGAAATTATTTTTATGTACGATCGTTGTTCATATTTATAAATCATTTCTCTGTATTTTATTTTATCCTATGTACTTTTAACGTTTCCCACTTTTTATCCCCCTTTGGTTAAAGCGAAATTTGCCAACGACAGCAAGAATCTTTGGTATATATATTCGATGATAAGCTTTTTACATCCTGTATGACTGACGAAAGTGCAAAACATTCAAAGCGAAATGTTTAACGGTGTCCATGGCACGATATGGGCTTTTGCAAAACGAAGAAAGAGATCGTTTCAAAGCGCACACGTCTTTTCTTTCCTGTCTTTTCGTTATCGAACGGAAAGGTAAAAGGTACAAATTTTACTTTGTGAATCTCGTTTCCATTTGAGAGAATCAAAGGGGAGAAAATCAAAAGGTAGAGTATAACATATGCTTTCATGTACACGCATACAACATATGTATATACATATATATATATCTGTCCATATACTTTCATTATTTCGATATAATTCAAATTCGCTATAATTCTCGTTCGGCGTTGTGTACGATAAAGATATCACAAGATAATTTATTTTTTTTTTTTATGAGATATATAAAATAAGAGAATCGCTTGTCCTTTTCCCTTATCTTTTTCTCTTCTTCCTTTTACTTTCTCTTCATATAACGAACGAAGACAAATAAAAGTAAGAGATACAAAAAAAAAAAGAAAATAAAGAAAAAAAAAGGAAAACAGAAAAATAGAAAAAGGAGATAGGAAGGAGAGAGGAAAATTGGAAAAACCGCGTACCGTTTTGCGGCGATAAAACTTTGAAGTGGCAAAAAGACAAGATGAATTTATTCTCTTCGTACGTATTGAGAGTTGTGAGATGGTTTCATCCATCGATTCGTTCTCGGTTTAATTCAATTTTCACGTCGTCGAGAGACCGAAACGGATAGATAGATGAATAGATAGATGGGGAGTGAAACGTCCGAAGAAGAAATTGGGAGAGTGAGAGAGAGACAGAGATATACAGAGAGCGACAGAGGCAGAGATAGAGATAGAAATAGAGAGAAATAGAGAGAGAGAGAGAGAGAGGTGAGGTGAGGTGAGGTGGGATGGGTGAAGGGTTGGTAGAAAGAAATAAAGAAAAAAAAAAAAAAAAGAAAAAGAAAAAAGGGAAGATGAGAGAGAAAAGAGGGTCCATCGAAAAATATTTTTCGCCGGTTCGCTCGAGTGTACGACAAATAATTGGCTACGTCGAAGCTGGTTGAGCTTTTTCCAAGCACCATCCCTACCACATCGCTCATCCACTCTACCTTTTTGTCCTTTAAAAGAAAAAAAAAAAAAAAGAAGAATGAAAGAAAAAAGAAAAAGATAACAAAAAGGCAAAAAGAAACGAGACTCGCCAGAGTGTATATACTACATATCATACGGACAGAGTTTTACACCCACACACAACACACTGTTTTATATACTTTATCTCTAGCCGCGCTATCCTTACGTTACTTTAATTTCTCTTTTTTTTTTCACTCCCCTTCTCTTTCTTCTTCCTCTTCTCTCTCTCTCTTTTTTTCTTTTTGCCTACGTTTTGTTTTCCTCTCCATTTTCCTTTCTCTCCCTTTTTTCTCTTCCTTTCTTTATCCTTCATATTCATTTCTTTTTTTTTTTTTTCGTTACGTTCTACCCCCCGTTGTTACGTTATCAAGAATTGGGATACAAAAGCACTGTCAGCCCTTATACTCTGTATATGAAGGAAAAGAAAAAGAGATAAAAGAGAGAGAGAGAGAGAGAGAGAGACGACGACGACGACGATTCTCGAGTTAAACCGCCACCGAGTATATGTGGCGTGTTACGTGGAATTTACGAGGGTGAGAAAGCTCGATAATTCAGCATACGGATAAAGGCCGAGAGAATCGTGGAGAGAGAGAGAGAGAGAAAGAAAGAGAGAGAAAGAGAGAGAGAGAGAGAGAAAGCTTTTATTGACAGGACAACGGACAACGAAACGCGAGTCGTTTATCCACGAGAATACGTCTCCATTTTGCGTGCCATCCCTTTTCTAGCACTATAGCCCTTTCTCCTTTCACCTCTTACTCTGTCTTTCTCTCTCTCTCTTTCTCTCTTTCACTCTCTCGCTGTCTTTTCACACGATTGTCTTCTTCCTTCTCTCCCCCTTTTCTTTGGGAACGCTTATCGGTTGGTACGAAGCGACGACAGGAGAAAGACCGTTTCATATCTTTTTTTTTTTTTTATTTTATTTTTTTCCTCTCTTTGCTTTTCCTTTTTATTCTTTTTCTTCCTTCCCTCCTTCCCTCCCTCCCTCTATCTCTCTATCTCTCTATCTCTCAGTTTCATCTTTTATTTTCCCTTTTTTTCTTTTACGAGCGCCTCGAGAGAGGCGTAGGGGAGGATACTACCGAAGTGCGTATTCTTCGCGACGAGAGACTTTTTTATTCTTATGATAAACGAGGAAAAAAGAGAAAGGAGGAAGGGGAATACCTCGCGAGAAAATGAACGAAGATAAAGGAAAATATTAACTAACTCGATCTTTCTAATATCGGCACGGTGAGTTTTTTTGACACGCTTACAATGATTTTAAAGGTGTCAACGTTTTTAAATCCTTCTGACGATCATTACGTTTGATTTAGTTGTTTCATTTTTGTTCTAAACACGTCAAAATCGTACAGTGTAATCGAATTAACTTACGAAACGTTGCAAATACGAGTACGATGTCTCGATCCGAGACACAAGTTTACTCGGACGAGCAAACACGGTAATTCGTTGATTGCTATGATCGGTCGTAATTAATTAACGGTATTAATAATATACATATTATTATTAACTCGATATCGTTACGATTAATTACTATTAATTGGTTATCATTGATAACACACAAAATTCATAACGTGGATACGCGTTCGTACCAATAAAAAAAAGAAAAAAAAATTAAT
Organism: Dolichovespula saxonica; assembly: GCA_911387935.1. Classification (NCBI taxonomy): domain Eukaryota; kingdom Metazoa; phylum Arthropoda; class Insecta; order Hymenoptera; family Vespidae; genus Dolichovespula; species Dolichovespula saxonica. The sequence goes on along the minus strand of OU427017.1, from coordinate 3,025,888 downwards.
TATATTAAAAGGGGATGAAAAAAGCTCGGTCGGTTAATACTGTAATATCACCGATATTTCGTTATTTCGTAACGCACGACGGAGATTATCCTATCGAAATAATCCTTGTGAAAATGAGTGCTGTGCATTTTCTACTTCTAGAAAAAAAAAAAAAAAAAATTTCTTCCAAAAAACAGGCAATTAAATGCCCCGAGAGTATTTCGAGTAATTCGTTCGAAGGAACGATGTCGCGTGGAAGGACGAAAAATGAAACGGAGGGGGGGAGGGGAATGAAAAAAAGGTTGACGGTGATCAAAACGAAAAAAAGAAATTTCGTTTCCTTCCGCGATTATAACGCCGACACTCGCGTACGTTTCGTAATTTTTCGATACGTCGCTATATTTTTTGCTCTTTCGTTCCATTTTTTTTTTCTTTTCTTTTCTTTTTTAACGATTAACGTGCGAAGTATTCGCGCAGTTTACATCAATCTTCGCTCTCTCGTAAAATAGGGGAACGTTCCTAACGACGTAGATATTAAAAAAAAAAAAAAAGAAAAAAAAAAAAAGAAAAAACGCACTTACGTTTACAAATATCACTTTTTGCTTTGCTCCATCGTAGAGGAGGAAGACGAAGGAGTAGTAACGGAAGGGAAAAAAAAAAGAAAAAAGAGAGAGAGAGAGAGAGAGAGAGAGAGAGATAGAGAGTAAAAAATTAAAAGTAAAAGAGAATAAAAAGTACTTTCTCTAGAAAAGTCATATTAGAGCCGACGAAAACGGAAAAGTTACGCTCGGAATTCTGCTAGGTTGGTGATATATAAATTCAATTTCGCGTCGTTCCTGTGGCCATGGAGAAAATACGATAGTGCGTTTCTACCGTTTGCCAGTACCGCAAGTCTCGCGATGGATTTAAATGAAGTCCGTAGTTCGTTCTGTACTTTTTTCCTTTTTTCCTTCTTTTTTCCTTTCCATCTCTTTTCATTTTTTTTTTTTTTTTACGTCATTCGCGAAAATAAAAGCCATTCGAAGCTATGGCCACAGTCCGAACATTATTCATTGCGTTCGGTGCAAATGTGTAAACTGTGATTTATCGTCAAACGTATCTTCCTTTTTATTCATTTGTTTATTCTTATTCTTTCAATTTCTCTTTTTTGTTATCATTTACTCGACAATTTTTTTTTTTTTTTCTTTTTCAATAGACCTTTCATGATTTCTTTTTACTGATCCCTTTGTCGTTAAATTGAGGAATTAATTCGGAGTCGAACCAAAGATATTTTTATTTTATATACTCGTTAACATGGTATGATTTTATTTTATTTTACGCTCGCGTAAAATAAAACGATAAAACATCGCGAAAATCCACGTATCCTACAACCTAATCCTATTCTGTCAATTAAAAATTACAGCCTGAGCCTTTTTTAATTAAATTGATCGATCATTACGGAACGGAAAAACAAAAACGTAAAAGGAAAGTAGACAAAAGAGAGAGAGAGAGAGAGAGAAAAAATAACTTTTGATCTAGAGGTTTACATCGGGTTTTCTCATTAATTCAAACATCGAATTCAACTTGCCGAACGCTTTTGTACCTTTCCCTTCCTCCCCCTTCTCTCTCGCTCTCTTTTTCATTATCTTTCGACAAAAAGAACACCCACAACGTTTAATTGCATGTAAAGCAAAAAGAAAAAATAAAAAAAAAAAAAGCGAACTAATTCGAGTTTCCATTGAGCGTATCACGATTCTCTTACTTTTTTAATACGTTCATTGGTCTCTTTGTAATAATGTCAGATGTGGATCGTTGAATGCATGATATTTTGTAAGTGTTGAGGGAGTGCATTCTTCTGTGTGCACGTACGATTACGTACTATGGATATATATATGTCTATAGTAATCGATTTAATCAATGCATACGTTGGATTACGTACGAACGGATGAATATACGGAATGTTCAGACAACAAAGAGAATATTTTTCATTGGTGAGGTATTATCTAATTCTTCGTAGTAATTGTTTCGCGGTTTCTATGGAGTTACGTACGTACGTATGCATTATCATCATCATCATCATCATCATCATCAATAAGTTTTGAAACGTCGACGAAATTCAACGCGATAATTTATTCTTTTCTGTTATACGATCTGAAGAAAAAAAAAAAAAAAAAAAAAAGGAAAAGAAAAATTAACAATCTTTGAAAAGGCCATAAAGCGAGAGTAGAGAAGATAAATATTCTATATTTCTTTATCCGTCTTTTTATCGTCAGGTTACTTTTTTTTAATCAAAAAGTATCGAAAAAATTTCAACGAAACGTTTATTTTAGAAAATTAACGACGGCGACGAGAACTCTCTATTTCTATATCCTTTTTTTTTTGTTATATATATATATATATATATATATATATATATATATATATATATATATATATATATCTTTTTTCTTCATCAAGTTACGTTTATCCAGGGGGTAGGTGAGGTGAGGGGAGGGGTGAGGGTCTATAAAAATTTTATTCGAAATGTTGATTTTTGTTAAAACAACGCAGATATATTGTAACAAGAGATAACGAGGTATATTTTATGGTTGTTTAAATAAACTATAGAACTAACTCTTTGTCAACGTTTCTTTGTAAAAGTAAGATGCGTTTTCTACGTCATTTTCTTCTTCTTTTGTCAGCGATAAGAACATATGTGTGTACGTTAGAAGGAAAGAGAAAAAAAGAGAGAGAGAGAGAGAGAGAGAGAGAGAGAGAGAGAGAGAGAGAGAGAGAGAGAGAAAGCTCAGGAACGAAGGAAAAGCTCCTCGTCGATCCCCGATTTTCGGTCGACCGCTCGTATAAAGCTCCCTCCATTGAAGCAGGCATGTTTGCACAATCTATCGGTGTCTACGCGAGCCGCGTTACACAATGGCTCCCTAATCCTAGCGTTTCATCAAACTCCACCGTCCAAAGCTTGCGATCTGCCCGAAGGTAAAGAGGAACGGGAGGGAAGCTCGTAGCTTGCGAAGCTTATAGCTTACGTACGTAGGTTACGTAATCGATCGCACGCGATATATACATAGATATAGTATACACACACATATATATATATATATATATATAAATATATAAATATATATATATATATATATATATTTATATATATATATGTATGTATACAGTATACACTCTCTTAAGAGACCAGCTCTCGTTTCGTTTTTACGAAGAAGTCGATCGACTGATGATTTTCTTCTTCTCGATTCAATCTTTATGACTACGCGAATCTCGCTTTTCACCTCTTCTTCCTTCTTTCTTATTTTTCTTTTTTATACAACCTCTTCGTCGTATAAAAATTTCTTTCTCTCTCTTACCCTCTGTAATATATTTCACCGAGTTTCACAATGGTTTTAATATTCTCATTTCGATTTGACGAAAATTATAATTGATATTAAGTAGACCGTAAATTTGATCGGAATAAAATTGATGAATGGATTTTGTTCGACATTCCAATAAGGTAAAGTATCGATTTCGTTAATACTTACTTCCCCGTCGTTATTGTGTTATTTTATTGCTCGTTAATCCAAGATACGATATTGTAATTACAAAACAATTGGGGTATCGTGCAAATCTCGACGGAACTTTCTTATCGTCGAAGTATCGGCTAGCAACTAGTAAGTTTTAAGTAGCTATCCTTCCTTTTATGAATCCTCCAAAAAGATTCCCGGAATTGAGACGGAGCATAAGTTAGTTCGGATAGTACTGAATTCGCATTTCTCGAGCTGACAGCCGTCTCGGGGATGTCCAATTAGAGTCGGAGAATGGAATAGCATTGATAGCCGCTTTTAGAGTTACACATTGATCGTGAGTTACTATGTCATTATTAGAACGAGTATTATTTCAGGCTCAATGACGAGTAATTATTCTATGAGATTGGATTCAACGAAGAAAGCGAAGTAAAAGATCAGTTACAATTTATGGCATAATTTTTATATCATTTACGCGAAATGATTAATACCTATGTGCATTTATCCGAGATATTAAATAATAGAAAACTTCTTTTTTTTTTTTTTTAACCATCACCAATCTAATCAAAAGCTATTTATAACGTAGAACGAAATTATCCTATTAATTTACTTCGTTTTGCCAAAACGTTTGATTTACTTACGACAGAACTTTGTCCAAGCGTTCAACGCATATATAGACTTACGCACGCACGCATGCACTCGCGTGCATTCGCGTGCATACACACACAGACACGCACCGTATATCCTCTATTGTTTAATCGACGATCCGTGTATTCCATTGTCTCGAGGCAACGACGCGTACTGTCTCTGTACTCCCACACAAGCCAATCACAAACGGAATACGTCGCATTCGAGTGATGCACAAGCAAGACGGTGGTGTGGTGAGCGCGTTGTTGATCGAAAATTGATGGCCCAATGGTGATCCGAAATTCCGTCTATCGCGGTTACCGAACAAACGCTTGGCTCGTCTCGATGATGCTTCTATCGCTATCGTATCGAACGATACCAGGTAGGACTTTCTTCGCTTTCTCGGAGACGGTTTCCTTGATCTTCTACCGAATCAAATTTCCATGATGGTTCACGATGTTTCACCACACCAAATCCCCTTGCCTCGTCGAGTTAACTAATTCCTATTCCTTGTAAGCTCCGATCTTCCTTTGATGTTGATCCTAATTGTTTATTAACGTACAAATACGGTAAGCTTCCCGTATAATGCCCCGATAAATTAAATTTCATTTTACGCGATGTCGCAAGATTATGATAAGATTTTTATATCGTTGTCCGTACGATTAAATATTTCTTTTTTTCTTTTTTTTTATCGGACGATTGCGTATACACTTCGCGTATGCTCGTACGAAGTAATAATTTTGTTACACAGTTCTATACGAATCCGTAGGATTATACACGGTGGATGAATTAAATAAAATATGTTCTTATTTTAACACGAGTATTCTTTAACCCTAATATCTCTTGACATCACTGCGTCCAAAACTTTCGAAATAGTGGTTGCCATTTCATAAATACGAGTATCCTTTTATTGCTATACATACATACATTATATATATATATATATATATATATATATATATATATATATATATATATATGTCTTGATAGAGAGTAACAAGATTGCTCGAGATGAGAAATCTCGCGTGATCGTACATTGATGTTGCCTCGAGTGAAGAGAAAATATTGAGATCCCTCGAAGTTCGTTTACGTAGCACTTCAAGACGGTCTCTTGCGTATTTCCCAGCACGCTTTTCAGTCTGAGTATCGCATAAAGGAACTGACGATTTTTTTGAATTTTCGAAGTTTATCTTATTCCCACGAGTTTTGGATATGGGGTAGTAAAGAAAGAAAAGAGAGAGAGAGAGAGAGAGAGAGTGAGTGAAAGAGAAAAAAAAGAGAGTGAGGAAGGAAGATATGAAATATCGACTATCCTTGAATTTAATCTTGGCGAGTTTAGTATCGCGTTATCGTTGAATGGGGAACGTGACAAATTGCTTTTCGAATCTTCCTTATGATAGTTCGTTCTGAAACGATCGATTCTATTCTCTCTCTCTCTTTCTCTCATCTCTACGAAAGCCAACCAAGCTTCGAGAGAGATTGTACACCGTTAGCTCCGTGAGAAAAGAAGTTGAAATCAATCGAGGAAACTGGGTCGGTCTCATATTTATAACGGGTCTTATCGTTGATCGTATCGCGAGCATCCGCACTGCAGTAAATTTTTCTCTCCCTTTTCTCTGTCTTTTCTTTATTTTTTTTGTCTTAATTTATTTATTTATTTGTTTGTTTGTTTGTTTGTTCTTTTGTTCTTAACACAACTCATTAATTTCTCTACGTTTGAGGGAAAATTCAAAAGACATAATTTTTTTTCTATCTGAAAAGAAGTACTATATTTATATTTAAAGAAATACAGTTAAGTATATCTACGACCGACCGCAGAACCAAGTTACGTAGTTGATTCGAAAAGGATTCTAATTAAGCTTAACGAAGTGACGAACTTATGTTAGTTCGTCGATCTTATGTAGTTTCTAATTACGGTAACGGACAAACGCGTTAACCATTGCCACTGTTACCTTGTTTGTAGGAATAAGCAAACGGCGGTCCGCTTATATATGTATCTATATATATATATATAGATACTTATATATATATATATATATATATATATATATATATATATATATATATATATATATATATATATATGTATATATAACCGTGTTAGGCAATATTCGACGACGAAAGCTAAAGCTAGAGCGTTTAAATTACACGCTGGATTATACGTCGCAAAGCTTCGGATTAGCAGGACAGTCATAGAGAGTCGCCATTGTATTTGAATTTGTATACCTACGTAAGCTTTAATGTTTCCCCCATTCTTCTCTTTATATTTAATAATTCCATTGAGAATTACGAAAAGATAGAGACATTAAAAAGAAAAAAATACGAAGAGTTATGTACAGTGAGTTCTCATAGAAGATACGTTTAAAGTGTCAACGTTGATGAAACGTGAAGAGCAAAAATAAACAAACAAATCCATAAGAATGGATACGATCTCTTCCTTCTCCTTTTCGTCGTCGTTTATTTTCTCTTTTTTCTTTTTTCTTCGCTTCTATTAAATAATTTTTATCCATTGATCTATCGAACTCGTTCTAAACTCTCTCGACCGAGAGCGTATAATCGACGGATTTCTAGAGAGAAGTAAGAAAGAAAGAAGAAAAAAAAAAGAAAATGGAAAGGAAATCTCTTTTACTGGATGATAGCTCTTTTGAATGGTAAATCGAGGAATTCGAGTACACTCGAAATCGATGAACACGTACGTACAGGATTACTACGTGAAAATGTACGCCTCGAATTAGCTCTCTAAAAGAGGGGACTAACTATATCCACCTATCTATCTGACTATCCATCTATCCATCCATCCATCTATCTATCTATCTATATATATATATATATATATATATATATATATATATATATATATATATATATCTATATCTCTTTCTCTCATTCTATTTCACATACGTGACCACGAAAATTTTGCTTCCATTTCGGATCCCATCCTCGCCTGCACCGAACGACCGAAACGAGTCCAATAAATATACCCGGCGAAGATAATAAATCAGTACGTTGAATATTCTCACTCGAGGAGAATGCAGGAGACTATGAGAACAAGAGAAATAGAAGGAGAATGAGAATAGGGGAAGAGAGAGAGAGAGAGAGAGAGAGAGAGAGAGAGAGAGAGAACGTATCGACGTAGAGGATGAGAAGGAGGAGATCTCGCGAGCGCATGTTCTGGATGTCAAATGTGCTTACAGGATTTCCACGGTCGCTTTAAACATCTCCGCCATCGAAAATTCGGCTCTTGTATCGGATTCGATTGAAACGTCTCGATTTGTACAGGATCGATATAAACCTTCCTCTCCCGTTCGATGTTCCCTTAAGATTAATTCTAATTAAATTGTCTCGTTCTAATCGAGAGACTTTTTATTATATTTGATTTCAATCAAAAGTTTCATTAATGTGCACACGTACACACACACACACACATTTATGTGCATATGCGCGTGTCCTATGAAACATTAAATTTAATTTCCAATTACCCTTTTCAATAAAATCTTAACGCCATAGTGATATCTATCTATCATTGTCTGATTTAAAATGCAATCATTTTCTTGGAGGATATCGCGGAATGCGAAAATCATCGAGGATGAAAAATTCTTCTACAAACGAAGACATAAATCAAGGAGACTAAAATAGACTAAAAGGTGAAAGAAATGATCGTATTTATTCTCTTTCACTCGCTCTCTCGCTCTCTCTCGCTCTCTCTCTCTCTCTCGTATACGGGCGGGCACACATAGAGAGGCCGCAATAACGTGGTAGAAATCGTTCCAGCGAGGTAACTCGCGCGCTAAAGAGAACCCTTCACGCTGAGCGAAGTGTAAACGCGTGTACTCGTAGGAGCATGAGTGAGTTATGCCACGGATTCTCGTGTCCCGCGTCACACGCCGTAAATTTACGTCCTACGTGAACGTAACGTAGTTCGTTGACCATACGCATTGCGTATGTACGCGGATGCGTCTGGGTAAGGTGGGTGGGTAAGGTAGTTGCGTTGCGTGTTGTGCGTTCATTCCGTTGGGATAGGAGGAGTAGAGCCACACCGAGTACGTTTCAAGCACGAATTGAATCTACTGCGCGCACGAGATGCTCTCGCGAAGCTTTGCTCTATCCTGCCAAATACGGAGGACACCTAAACGCGTCCTGGTAGAGATGGTCGTAGTGGTTGCACTGGTACTGGTATTAGTGAACGTTGCTTTGCCCCTGCACTCTCTCCCTCTCTCTCTCTCTCTCTCTCTCTCTCTCTCTCTCTCTGGCTATTGTCCTGAGTAACGTAACCTTGGACATTCACGTCCGTAAATCTCAAGGCCGGAGTTAGAAACGACGGCCATTGTTCGAATCGACGTTGTCACCCGAAGACTCGGTCCGACAGAAAATTCTTCTTCTTCTTCTTCTTCTTCTTCTTCCTCTTCTTCTTCTTCTCCTCCTTCTTCGTCTTCTTCTATCACTATGAAATGAATCGAAACCGGGTACGAACTCTGAAAATGCAAGAACCCCAACCCCCCATTCCCCTTTTTATTATTCCAAACCCCGTCGCTACTTCTCTTCGTTCTATCTTTCTTTTGTTTCACCCTTTTTTTCTCTTTTTTACTTTTTACTTTTTACTGTATTTCATATTTCTTTCTTTCCTTTTTTCTTTTTCTTTTTCACTGTGTCGACTAGAGACGACGCGAGCACAATCGTTCGTTCGAAATATTCTTTCGGCTGAATTATTTCGAGGGGACGTTAACGAGGAGGAGGAGGAGGAGGATCTCGCGTTTTGTCTCGATGTATTTTAAGAATTTTCATATTGTACGTTTCTCGTTTATTTTCGTTTTCGAGAATACGAGAAAGAATATAATTTGATATCAAACTGTAAACTGAAGTTTAACGGGATGAATATGATAATCCATTGAATGAAAAATATTTCTCGTTAAATGGGCTTGAATAAAATTACATGCTTAATGATATGCGATGTATAATGAAAAAAGGTATATATCGAAAACAATGAGATTCCGTGGATGAAATAAAACACTCGCGAAATTTGCAAATTGGATCGAACGAATTTAGTAATATTTATTCCCCATACGAAAAGATTAATGGACGTTCTTGATCATTATCGATCGATCCCCCGTGAAAAATTTCCGTCGCGTAACGTCGCGGACACGTTTGAATTTTTGAGTTGATCTAAACGTGACGAAATTGAGAACCGACAAAAGTTTTGAAATATTCAACGGGGCAAATGGAAATCGGATACTATTTCCGGCTATTAGAGTCAGCTTTTTTCTTTCTCTTTTTTCTTTTATTATTATTTTATTTTTCATTTTGTTCACGGATAGGTGGGTACGTAGGTACTTGCATTTCTACGGAAGTTAAATCTTAGCGAGCGGCTATAGTTCGTAAAAGCTTCCCGTTCTAAACATTATTATCGTACGAATTTAATAAAGGTAGAGAAACTTTTTATTCCAAGAATCCAACACGAAACTGAGTGCAATAATCTTCCAAGAAGTCTATTAATTCGAACGAAAAAAGAAGTTAATTTTAAGAAAGAATTGCCGTTTAATTTAATTTAATTATTCTCATTTTCCTTCTTAGATTTTTCTCTTTCGTTTATTCGATTGTCGAGACGATACGTTATTCGTTAAGAGTAAAACCGAATGACAGAGAGAGAGAGAAAGAGAGAATGCGAATATATTTATGTATGTGTGCTTACGAGAAAGAGAAAGAGAAAGAGAAAGAGAAAGAGAGAGAGAGAGAGAGAGAGAAAGAGAGAGAGAGAATCGAGGAGACGTCGTGTAAAAGAAGGAATCGGTTGGAACTCGTAAATTCAATTAAAATGCTAATTTCCGTTCCTTCGCGTTTCCACTCGGTCGTCCTACCGATGCGTGCGTTACGAGTTCTCCAGTTTGGTTTCCTTATACACGACCAATTCTCTCCCGTCTACGTTTTACTTCGGGAAAAGGGACGGATAGAAGAGGGTCTCTCTTCTCTTTGGAGAGGCACAGAGAGAATTGAGACGAATCGATTCACTGGATGGTTTGCGAGAAGGAGGAGGAGGAGGAAGGAAGACTCCCCTCGATAGCTTTAGTCCAAGGCAAAAGCTGTACGTCATCGACCTACAACGTAGTCCTCTGGGATTTCGAAGGATCTAAAAAGAGAAAGAGAGAGAGAGAGAGAGAGAGAGAGAGAGACTTTTAATACGTACGCTTGAAATATGTCGAACAAATTCGATTAATCTATAAATGTGTTCTATATGAATTCGATGGATAAAAAAAAAAAAGAAAAAGAAAAAAAAAACTCACATCCAAAAAAATGTTCGACCAGCGATACACTCTATATTTGATTACGGCATGTGCGAATATAGCGTATAACGTGTGTATACGTATGGATATTAATTTATATGTACAGTAATAGAAATCGTGACTACTTTTCCGTTCCACTTTAAGTCAATCGTTACGAGTATATGAAAGAATTATTGCCGTCCAAAATTGTCGATTTTCTTTCACCGATACCGATACGTCTCGTTGATGTAGAATAATGAAATATCAATATAAAACGAACACGATAAAATTATTTTTGCGCCATTTAAATGCTTCGCGATGATCGATGAAACATTTTTCATCATCGACAACGAGCGAGAGAGAGAAAGAGAGAGAGAGAGAGAGAGACGTTAGCGAGTGTGAAAAAATTGTGAAACTGTATTCTCGCGTACGTGACGTAATACAGCGGCATGATTTTTGTTCTCCGAGCGCATAAATTTTTCTCTACGCGACTTCAACGATATATTTCAAGTCCGCTAAACGTTGCAAATGAACGAACGAGTCAACATTTTTCAATTTTTCTCTCCCCGCTCCCTGCTCCCCTCCTTCCCTTTCTATCCCGTGCCCTCGCATATTATTTTTTTGTTTCTTTTTTATTTCGTCCTTTTTCCTTATTTTCTCTTTTATTCAACGATTAATAATTAAACTCGTAGATTTCGATACGCTTTCAACGCAACCAGAATACGTGCCGAAGAAAAAAAGAAAAGGAATAAAATCATTGTTCGTTCTTGAGAAGCTTTTAAGAATTGTAATTACTTATTTGTACGTATGCGCATAGTTAAAGTTTTATTAATGTTAACCATAAAGTATGATGCGGTAAGATTTAATAAGATCATAATATTGTTAAAAATATTCTCGTATTCTATCCAAAGATACACTCCGCTGTATTACGTTTCTCTCTCTCTCTCTCTCTCTCTCTCTCTCTCTCTCTCTATCTATCTATCTCTCTTCTGAAGTCATTCTAATTCCTTTCTCAAATTTGCCTTTCAAATCCTAAAAGGATGCCGGGTTATCACGTTCCACGAGTTTCCATGCTTTTTAGCTAACAATAAGCCGAAAAACATGTTTTGTTCCCTTCCTCCTCCTCCTCCTCCTCCTCCTCCTCCTCCTCCTCCAACGACGACGGCGAAGACAAATTCATAATTTGAATAAAAAAAAAAAAAAAAAAAAAAAAAAAAAGGAAAAGAAAAAGACAGAGCAGGAGGAGTAAGGAGGAAGATGCAGAATAGAAATTGCTAGTTTTCAACTTAAATGAAACGAAATTGTACGTCATTGTTATACCGCTCGCCTATAAGTCCAATCGAACGTTGTTAGGTTAACTTTCCAACACGTTTATTCGTACATATCGCCCGTAGAAAGTTAAGCGATAATGGAAATTTATCGGCGTGGGAGGTGGCAGCTTGCATAGTTTCTTGAGAGAATTCCTCTCCTCGGTACGAAGACCGGAGAGATTACGCTGAGGAGGAGGAGGAGGAGGAGGAGGAGGAGGAGAAGTAGAAGAAGAAGAAGAGCAGGAGGAGGAGGAGGAGGAGGAGGATGAGGATGAGGAGTATAGCAAAGGACCGCACGTCTTCTTCGCTTCGGGAGAAAGAACGACGAGAAGGAATTAGAAAGTGTGCTTGTAGAACGACGAAAATTGCCTGTCTTCGAAAGTAGAATTTTCATTTGTTAGGAGAGTTTACGGACCTTATGCATTTGCACCAATGACAATGATTCTGAATTTTAATACGACGAGTTGGCTGAGAGAAATGAAATTAAAAAAGAAAAAAAGGATATATAAATACGCACACGCATATATTTATCGGTAGATATGAAAATTGATGGGGAAAAAAAAAAAAAAAGAAAAAAGGAGAGAGAAAATATATCAGAGAACAACAACGGGGGAGGAAAAAAAAAACAAAATCGACGCGCGTTATCGATACCAAAGTGAACATATAAAATAATGAAATGAAATAAGTGTAAAAAATAAATAAATAAATAAATAAATAAACACAAAAAAGGGGGAAAATGTTTGAAAGAGAACTACCCAAGAAGAAACAGCTTGCCTGGTATTCTCTTTATCGAATAGAGAGAGAGAGAGAGTGGAAAGGGAAATAGAAGACGGGGTTATGGGATTCTCGGTGTAATTAGTTTTGGCTCTCAGCCAATGTTTGGTGTCACGTGCCGGCGTCGCCTACCACCGTAGCTACCACCGTCGCCACCACCAACCCCATACTCACACACCACCCACGCTACGTGGAATGTTCGGATCGCAAACATCGTCCCTCCGCCACAAACATCGATGTACCGAGCTCTCCTAATCTCCTTTCTTCCTCGTTCCTATCTACACTCACTCTCTCTCTCTCTCTCTCTCTCTCTCTCTCTCTCTCTCTCTCTCTCTCTCTCTCTCTCTCCCTCTATGTATATATATATATAATACATATATATATAATACATAATATATCCAAAAAGGTAAACCTATAGTACGTACGTAGGTAGAGCTTATCATTGACACAAAATAAAAGTTTCAAATGTACTCTAACCATTACAGCGATTTTCTATTTATATAACAAATCTTTATATATTCTCTTTCTTTATATATGTATATACACGTGTATAACGGAAAGAGAAATTTTAAATAAAATGATCGAATTGAGTCTCGTCAGATCCTTCGATATTACCTATTAATAGTAACGAAACAAAAGGTGAAACCAATGAAACATCCGTAATCCTCATTTTGATATTATCGGATTGAATCCAGAAGAAATACCTCGATAAGAACGTCTCGAGCCAATCCAATTTTCGAATGGGAATGATGAGATGTATTGTTGTAAATGACCCGTTGATGATAGAAGAGTATTTGTCGCGTCTACGTACACGTACACGCGCACACACACACACACACACATAGATGTACGTGACGCTTAGGAGAATGCGTACGCATACATAGAGACAAGGAGAACATTTCGTATTTCAAGCTTTCCCTTCCTTTCCCTTCTCTTTGAATCGACAGGACGTAAACCGATTTCGCGAAAGGACTTGTTCGCTTCGAATTCCGTCTCGTCTGACAAGAGGTTGCCTTGTAAAATACTCCAGACTGTTGCGGGCTCAGTAGTTTCGCTTTAGCCGAGCATTCAGAATCCGTAAGATTCGCCGACGGTCGCAACTCTTACGCTTCCTTCGTTCCTCTCTCTCTCTCTCTTTCTCTCTTTTTCTCTTTCTCTCTCACGCGAGCGCGCTCCCTTTCTCTTTCTCTATTCTTGCGAAAAGACGTAGACCGGTGCAAGCTGTCGCCACCGAGATAGACGGAAGTTTCCAACGTTTCGAGAGAGAACCTACGAGAGAAAGAGAGAGAGAGAGAGAGAGAGAGAGAGAATGAGAGAGAGAGAGAGAGAGAGAGAGAAAGAGATGCATCGAAACGTAGAACTGAGAATTCTACGCGTACAAGTAGTACTTACTTACATAGCTGGCTCGCGACAACGTAGTACATATTATCGCGTAACGTTCTGGAAAAGCTCCCTTCCAAAGGCACCCTTCCAAAGACACCCTTCCTTCCTTCCTTCCTTCCTTCTTCCTCTCCCTTCACTTCCCTTATATCCAACGCTTTCCAGCCAGACAACCACCCTTCGTGCTTTCCGGTTATATCTGCCTTGATTTACGCATTTTGGAGAGAACGAACGATATAAATTCCCTTTCTTTTCCTATGTCTTCGTTGTCCGTCTTTCTCTATTTATTTCTCTCTCTCTCTCTCTCTCTCTCTCCTGTCTTCTCAAAAAAAAAAAAGAAAAAAAAAAAATTGTGCGATTTCTACGAGTCGTACGTTGAAACTTTATTCCTCGATATGAATTATCCACACAATACTCACTTACAATATATAATTTTATATAATCTTTAATATAATTTTATATAATCTTTTTATTGTCCATTTAGTATTGAAATTCTTTGAAAATGTTAGATATTTTTTTCCTCACTCGAATGGAATGACTTAGGTACGAGTTAATTTAGATGTTGATAGGGCGAGAAAAATAAAAGGGAGGTAGAACAAGGGAGTAAAAGAGAGAGAAAGAAAAAGAGAGAAAGAGGAGGAAGCGAGAGCGCGGAAATTAAGCGTACGAGCGTGAGCGACGGTTTTCTCGAGATGTCACCCTCTCTTTTCGCTCGAGCAACATCACCATGAACCATGCTCGTTTGCTTCGCTCTTCGTCAGACCAAGCGGAAGTCTACGACGATGCGCACCTCTCTCACGCTTCGTCGCGGTTTATAGTTGAATCTTTAACGACAACACACACACACACACACACACACTCTCTCTCTCTCTCTCTCTCTCTATTTCTTTTTCTCTTTATTTTTCTCTCAATTGCTCGAGTTATTTCTTTTTTCCTTTTCTTTACTCCCTTTTCGACAACTCGACAATTTCTAGTACCTTGACTAGTACTTGCTTAAAACCTCTCTATCTCTATCTTTATCCATCTATCTGTCCATCTGTCTCTCTTTTTCTTTCCACTGTCGACTGTATACTTGAATATCTTTCAATATTCAATATAATTACTTTTGTTATCGACATATCGACGCGTGCTTAACGTAACGAAATAAATTTCACGATATTCTCGTAAAAATATAAAATGTAAGTTCAACTCGAACGATTAAAAATAAGATATGGAATGAAGATGTAATAACAATGATAATAATGATAATAATAATAATAATGATTACTTGAAAAACTCATTCCAAGACATATAATAGCGAGTTATTTAAACTGTAAACGTATACTCTACACGCTGCTGAATTTCCATTTACTCTATTATTATCCAGCATGTAATTAATATAATTGACTTATTGAGGAGAAATTGAATGGGGCATGTAGAAGGGAAAGGCGAGGCTGGAATTGAGCAAGAGAAGAGAGAGGATAATAGTTCCCCTTCGTCGATTATTATAGACGCACTCACTGAGGATTCTATACCACGATCCCCCCCGTTCCTATGTGCGCAATGTGCATGCATGCCCGCGCTTCTCCATTTGGTTTCAACGTTTTCCATAAAGTACCGCCAAATATGATACGATAGACTTCCCACGCATTCTATTAACGAGTTTAGTTATAACCGATGAAATTCTAACGATAGTAATTGCGAGGCAACGATGAAATCTGATACGTTACGATGAATTTCATTGCATTTGACGGTTAAGTTAACAACGTTCGATCGATATTTACTACGATAGGTGATCGAAAAGGTTTACATTTTTCATCTTTGCGTCCTGACATACGGTAGAAAGTGAAATTTTACTTATATCCTTTCGTTCTGAAATTGCTGATGAATCGAATCAAAAAAAAAAAAATATATATATATATATATATACATATATAGTTACTTGGTCTCGAAGGGGAAAGTAAACAAAAGAAAAAGAAAAAGGGAAAGAAAATAAAAAGCAGAGTGGGGCTGGCTCGACGTTTTCTTAAACTTCGCTCGTTATCATCGTCTTTGCTCTTCTTTCCTTTCTAGTATATATGTATATATGTATATATGTATATATATATATTTTTTTTGTTTTTTATTTCTTTTTTCGCGGGATCGTCTTGCAGACGAGTGGTAAAATGAAAGAAGGTTGGAGAGGTAGAGTGGGATAGAGATAGAGACCGTCACGGTAGTACTATTCTAGAAAATGCAATAATCCGGTGATATATGAGAAAATTCCCACGGGTGCTACAATGACGTATTGCAGCCATTTGCATGTGCCGGCTGACAAAAGATAGCAGACGCTTGGCAAACGAGCGTGGTACTTTAGTAATCGTCACTAGCATTTCCTTCTTTCTCTCTCTCTCTCTCTCCCTCTCTCTCTCTCTCTCTCTCTCTCTCTCCCTCTCTTTCTATTTCTCTCCCTCATCTTCCGTCCTCCCCATGGCCCTTCTCCATTATTATCTTACCTAACCGCGATGGTAAGCGGTGCATTGTTCGCTTTTTTTTGCCATCTCACGCCGCGAATCCACCGTTCTACGTTCGCGAGCTCGTAAATTCGCTCCGCTTTCAACGAAAACGTTTCGTTTGTGTGTGTGTGTGTGTGTGTGTGTGTACGCGATATATTATATATCGGTAGGTTTTTTGGAAATTTCAAGAATTTTGCGTCGAGATCTCTTCTTTTTGTGACGCATACGACCACAGTTCAGAATCTTATTCTCAATTCGGACAATTCTACGAATGAAAACAATTCTTGAGAAGTATTATATGGTTTTTAAAATCGTTTAAATCTTATCAATTAACGTAAAAAAAAAAAAAGAAAGAGATATATATAGGGAGAGAGATTAATAATGATATATCTAATATCATTGATATTTCACAAAAGTGTAGAAAAAATTGATAAGCCGAGGATTATGTCTATAAAACTTTATTCTGTTATACGTAAGATTAATGAAAATGTTGAATCCGTTTAGGATTCTCTCTCTCTCTCTCTCTCTCTCTCTCTCTTTTTGAGATTAATTAAATCTCTGTTGCTCTCGTTAAACCCAAGGAGCATCGATAAAATAAAAGGAAATTAATTCAACGTTTGTAGCAACGTTCTCAATCGATTTTAACAAATAAATTTTCAATGAAAACGAATCACGACCTCGCCTTCTTTCTATAGTTTCTTCTTATCGTCGCTTCTCGAATCGCTTCGTGGTACGTGTTCTCAGAGAATATCTCGAGACAGAAAGTATGTGTGTGTGTGTGAAAGAGAGAGAGAGAGAGAGAGAGAGAGAGAGAGAGAGAGAGAGAGAAGAATCGACGTGGTTTTCGCGTAAGCCCCGTAAAATCCTACCGATTGAAGTCTTTATCGGAAAAGAACATTCCATTCTTTCCTTTTCGATGTTGGATAGCCCACGAGTCACGAACGAGTTGTACTCTCACGCGAATCGAGGCACCGTAGAAAAATCGCGGAGTACTCGTGAAAACAAATTGGCCCAATTCCGTATTCCCAGGAATAAAGAGACATCTCTTTATAAGGAGTAAAATAAGAAGTAAGAAAAAGAAATAAGAATAAAAAATAGAAGAAGAGGAGGCAACGACAACGAGAAAACGAGGAGTGTACTCGTAGAGTTTGTTAAAACGACGAAAAAAAAAGTGGACGCGCGCGAAGAGTATATATTTTATCTCGTGTAATAATCGGTTAAATAAAAATCACATCTTTTCTATATACATATTTTCTTCGATTATCGTTCAAAGTCGTCCGTCGAATCTTTTCTACCGATCCTCTTTGATCATTGTACCACACGCTTCAACAAGAACATAATTTGCCACTGTGCTACCATACGACTTTAACCATTGGTTTTCCTCTTTCGAAATCTAGGTCGAGTGTCGTTCTAATCGTTATCGTTGCATGTCAAACGCGCAAACCCCGTTATACCGGCATAATCCTTAATTATTAATGAAATCTATTGAATTTTCTTGGCTTTTCTGACGCAACCTACGATCTATATGAACCCTGAAGAGAGAAATGAAATAGAGAGAGAGAGAGAGAGAGAGAGAGAGAGAGAGAGAGAGAGAGAGAGAAAGGTGAAATAAAAAGCTTTGCTTTGTATTTCGTTCGTAAAACATATTCGCGGCGTTTGTTGCACGTACGTCGTAATCGTTTTCACGGATAAAATCGTCGAAAACGGCTTCATAATTCAGCCTGGCGTGGTGCGTGAAAAGAGGGTATATGTATGGGAAGGGGTAGAAAAAAAAGTGCGAGAGCGAATGGGGGTGTTAGAGAGGGTGAAAAGTGGAAGTGTTGGAAGGTCGACTCGCTCGCGGACAGACAGGCAGAGGTCACCGTTTTACGTGCCGCTATGTTGTTATGTCAACGAACGATCGATCCGGCCGTTCAGGATCGATAGATCGATAGAGAATTTTTTACTACGAGGGGACGCGAGTATTTTCGCTCTACAGACTACGTCCGATTAGTCCTTGGTCACCTGTATTCTTATTCTCCTTCGAGTCTCGTCAATGAAAACACATTTTTTATTTGAACAACCATGAAAGTTAACGTAACGAACGAGTGTACTCATATCGACTCACGAACTACTTACTTCCCCCTAAACTCGTAATTCTTCTTTCTCTTTTCTCGATGTTTATTTCCATCGAGAAAAGAAAAGAAAAGGAAAGAAAAAAAAGGGTGCTCTTCAATTTCGCCCTGAAATTTCGTTGCTTTCGTTTGGGAGCAGCTTTTTCGTACGATTTTTCGGTTTTTCTACAAAAAAAAAGAGGAACAAACAAAAAAGAAAAAGACAAAAAAGGAATGAAAGAGGTAAAAAAAGATATCGTTCGAGTAATATCTCGGGCAACGAGCCAACGTGGGACGATGGTGGTAAGGAGGGAGGGTGGGAGGGATTCTTTTACCGATGAGATAAACTATATAGTACGTAGTACATATATATAGCCAGCCATTTACTACGTACGTAATATATATATATATATATATATATATATATATATATATATATATATATATATATATATATATACGTGTACACAAATATACACGTGTATTTATAGAGGCGAATGAGAATTAATAAGAGAAATTTCTCTGGCCGAGTTTATCTGGCGTTCTCCTTTTCTTTTTTTTATTCTTTTCTTTTTTTTTTTGCTTGTTTGTTTGTTCGTTCGGATCTTCTTCTTCTTCTTTTCTTTTATTTTTTCTTCCTCCTTTCCTTTTCCATGGATTTATTAACTCGCCACACTCATACCCTACGCCGTCGTGCTCCGTGAAACTTTTCCCATGATTTTTAGAGGCGAACTTGGTGCGCGCAGTATGGTGCGAGACACCAGCCAAGATATTGCGGATTAACCTTTTTCTTTTAACACGGACGATGAATTTCGAGCTGATATGACGAAGTGGAAAGATTGAACGAAAGAAAGAGGGAGAGAAAAAAAGAGGTATTTCGTTCTCTCTCTCTCTCTCTCTCTCTCTCTCTCTCTCTGTCTTCCTTTCCACCGTTCTTCACCCTTATTCCGTACAACCTCTACCCTTCCTATCCCATCCCACCCCTCATCCCGCTCACGTTTCTAAGATGTTTCAAGGGAAAACACGAGAGTCCTATCCCGGCGCGTTGTATATCGAAGACAAACAAAATGGATTGTTTCGTCGATGCAGCCTGCGGTGTATTAACAAGTAGATCAGCTAGGAAAGATCAACGTAATTCGATATTCAACGTTCATACCTGCATGAATCGCTTGGCCTTTGGTTATTGAGTTTGGTTCTTTGTTAATTATGTAGTACGTACTTGTTGTACTTTGCCGTTATCGCTTGCTAAAATATCGAAGACACGGAATATCGTTCGTCGATCGATAAATACCAAAAGGTCGAGATGAAAAACATGAATGAAAAAAGGGAAATCGCATGGACACGCCTACGTCGTGATATCTGTATATGAAAAAATTCTTTGCGAATCATATTCCTATGTCGTACGAATGAATATTCCTTGAGAATGGATTGAAATATTGAATCTTATTAATCAAACACGAGGCAATTTTATCGCGATGGAAGAAGGGATTAATTAGATTTTCCCTTATCATCGAGGTACAACAACACAAACACTATCGACAACAACAACAACAACAACAACAACAACGACGACGAAAGGAATTCGCGATAGTCGAAGCGGAAAATCAGCGGGTAGCGAATAACTTCTATTCAATGATACGAACGAACCAGAAAGAAGAGAAGAAAGGAGAATGGAAGAGAATATAAAGGAAAAATAAAAGGAAAGAAAAGAAACGGAGAAAAAGAGCAAGGATAGCAATGGATATTATATACGTAGGTTCGCCGAATAGAGAGGGTTAGAAAAAGAAAGAAAGAAAGAAAAAAAGAGAGAGAGAGAGAGAGAGAGAGAGAGAGAGAGAGATGGGTGGTCGAGGGAGGGTAAGTAAGACGGGGGAATATCTTGTAACTTGAAAGCAGATATCTTGAACGAAGCGAATTTTAAGGAGCGCTCGCTCGTAACGCGATTTGAACGTTAGTGGGATAGCTCCGATCTCCTTCGAGAGGATGCCGGCCAATGTCCATTCGCCCGATTCCGTCGCTTTCATTTCGTCTTGAAAACGTCCGACGTGGCCCTTCTCAACGACGACAACGACAACGACGACGACGACTACTACTGCTATAAGAATGGAAAAAGAGTTAGGTAGAAAAGTGTTCTCTTAGTGGTCTTATTGCCGCGACTGAGCTACACAGTAAGAAAGAATCGTAATCCAAGTCGGAACGAAACGAAAATTCCGGATACTTTGGACAGGTAGGAGAACTCGAATGAAAGAAAAAGAAAAAAAGAGAGAGAGAGAGAGAGAGAGAGAGAGAGAGAGAACGACCTTTGCACTCGAGCTCGAAAACTAATTTCTTTCCGCGATTTAACCGACCGAGATCGACCATTCCGTTTTTTCCCCATTCGAATCCACGCGAAATTCGATCGTTCGATCGCAAAATATCTTTTTTTTTTTTTCTTCTTCTTCTCTGGTCCTTTTTCTTTTGCGCGAAATTTTAAAATAATCTGTTCTCTCTCTCTCTCTCTCTCTCTCTCTCT
>OU427017.1:2995000-3002500 GCA_911387935.1 Dolichovespula saxonica | reverse complement strand
TATGTCCGATGGACTTCTCTTACCCTGTTTTTCTTTACTTTTCTTTTTAATAAAGTATTTCCACGAAAAGAAAAAAGAAAAAAATATGACGAAAGATTACCTCCGCCGTAATTCTTGTCTTTTTCTTCTTCTTCTTCTTCTTTTTCCTTTTATTTTCTTTTCTTTTTTCTTTTTTCTTTTTTCTTTCCTCCTCGTAAAGTTACCGCGATACGATACGACGGAGTGAACGAGAAAACCATAAAGAGCGTTAACTTAAAATTTATTGCCGTATCGAGGATCTATGGGTGACGGTAAGGGGCATCTAAATTATGAGAAACGTGAAAGTAACTTTTGAAATGTGTTGTCGGCTCTCATCGAGAAATTTATTAAAATTTTGTATAGGACGAGTAATAGAAGAGCGTTAGAAGAACGCGATTCGAACGTTTGCGAGAAACGACGAGAAGATTTCTTTTTATATAAATATATATATACATATTTTCTCTACGTTCGAATATCAAAACGAAACGATACTCGTAATGTAACTTTTGGAGTTAAAATCGCCGTTTTGCGGCGTCGTCATAAAATGGGTTGAAACCGTCGGACCAATGGCGATACCATTGTTAACATAAGTCGAAAAGGAGCGAACGCGAACGAGAGAAAAAGATAGAGAGACGGAGAAAACTTGCAAAGCTCGTGAATCCGTAAGCAACGAGAAAAAGATAAGGAAGATATATATATAAATATATATATATATATATATATATATATATTTGTGTATGTATGTGTATACACCTGTACGCGTCTTACACACATACATTTTCATTCCATATCTATCTCGCACTCTCTCTTTTCGCGGAAAATGGAGCTTTCTTGCTCGGAGAAGCGAGAAAGTAAATACATGGCCACGAATTACGACGAACTTGCGATCGCGAGAGAACGATATTTCGATATCTTCTTTCTTTTTTTTACTCTCTCTCTCTCTCTCTCTTTTTTTCTCTTTCTCACTTTTCTCTCTCGAGAAAAAATTTATGAAATTTTAGTGATCCTTCGACGCAACCCAAAACTAATCTGATTAGTGCCGAATCGAAAGTCCGATATGAGACATCTGTTAAGATTAAAAAAACAAATTTTACTTTTATCGATTTTGTAATTAAACACGAACACATACCTGGATATATATATATATATATATATATATATATATATACACATAATCTAAATAAAAAATGTATTTAAATAGCGCGCTATAAAGATAACGCCTTAATCTCTATAGCTCTCGCTATATTTTCTCAGTTTTTTAAGAATGTTTTTATCAATCAACTAAACGTTTCAATTATAAAATCTGATTTCTTTTCTTTTCTTTTACTCTCTCTCTCTCTCTTTCTTTCCTTTTTTTTCATTATTCGCGATACGTACGATTCCGAGTGGAAGTTATAAACGCGCTTAGGGATGCTCGAGGGAGGTTAAAGTGAGAGAGAGAGAAAGAGAGAGAAAGAGAGGAAGAGAGAAGACCAGCACTTTCGTCGAGCGGATACGATATCCCGTAGGAACCGAGCTCGATTAGCGGGACCGTTGCTTTCGCGAAACGAGCTTCGTTCCCTGGAAAGCGGAAGTTACGACGACGCGGAAAGCCGATTCAACATCACTGCTTCTTACGGCCCACACCCCTCCCTCCCTCCCTCCCTCCCCAACTTACGTGTACATCCACTATCTTCTTTTACTCCCTTTACTCTTTTCGATTTCTCTCTACTCTCCTTATCCTCCTTCTCTCTTTTCTCTTCCTCCTATTTTTCTACGCCCCCCCCCTCTCTCTCTCACTCTCTCATCTTTTTCTTTTTCGTTTATTTTTTCTTCTTCTTTTTTCCCTTTCGTTACTTCCTCTTCTTCTTCTTCTTTTCTTTCTTCTCTTTCCGTTCCTTTTGTACTTTCATTTTTTTTTTCTTCTTCCTTTATACTTCTTTTTCTTCATTTATTTCTTTCCAGCTTTCTTACGCCAACCGTCTGCATTGTTAACGCGATAACTTATCAGCCGGAAGGCACGTATAACCGAAATTGAAGCCGAGATACCAGACACGATCGAAGAGGATTTCTTTATTTAATACGTGCTTCTTCTTCTTCTTCTTCTACTACGACTACTACTGCTGCTGCTACTACAACTACTACTACTGATTTTTTTCTTCTTCTTCTTCTTCTTTTTTTCCCCTCCTCCTCTCTTTTCGAGCGAAGCCTCGGTAATTTTGTCATTATTTTTTAACATCTCCTCTATCCCAGGATCTTTTATTCATATCGTTTATGTAACTTCTTCGTTTCCCCGAGGGTCAACATCGAGAGTGTTCGTCTCTAAGGATAGTCGATTCGAGTCTTCTCTACTCGAAACCACCTATACCTTCCGAAATACTCGTATACTAAACTATCAGTACTATTAGAAAAGCGTATAAGTCCTAAGTATAATTCGTTTCTCGTTGAAAACTATTCGAAGAAAAAGAAAGTAAAAAAAAAAAAAAAAATAATAAAAATAAAAGAAAGTAAGAAAGAAAAGATATAACGATCTTCGAATACAACGTTATATCGTTTCGAGGGTTCTCCTATAGAACAAAAAAAGAAAATAAATCACAGTTCCATTATTAATATGCCATTTCGCAAAGTTTATACGTCACATCCATTTCAACGGAATATCTTACTCTTACACGAAAATCGCTCGAGGAATGATGGCCGTGTTTCCAGTGGCCGGTCAGTGTCACGTATCTCGAAACGGCTAACCTCGGGCGCGTTCTGCAAATTACTTTTCTTCACGAATACGTCCGTTCGAGGTAACTCTCGTAACGATACAGACACCAACCAACCAACCAACCAACCAACCAACCTGACTAGAAAGTACGTTATAAACTTTTCGCCGATCTATCCGATGCGCTTTACCTTCTCTCTCTGTCTCTCCGTGCCTCTGTCTCTTTCTATTCTCCCTCCTACAACCCAATCTCTCATCTTTCTTTCCTCTCTTCATTGCCAGAATCACGAACGTCGTCTACCACATCTCATCCTTGTACTCGTATCGCATGGAAATGCAAACGGGAATAGCCAAACCACCGGAATAACGAGCCACGAGGAGAGCGATCTCGTTACGTCCGGAAGTCGATTTCAACGCGTGCAACTCCGACGATACGTACATATATATTTATATATATAATATATGTATATATATATATATATATATATATATATATATATATATATATCCACGTATGAGCCAGTCAAATAAAATGTAACAAACTGTTTCCTCCGAAACCATCAGTAACAGACACTGATTTATTTGGATATTTTTTTAACGAAACACGCTACCCGACTATTTGACGAATACAAAAACCTTTTTAATATCCTTCTCCGTTATATATAGTATCAAAGGTTATTTCTTTCTCTCACTCTCTCTCTCTCTCTCTCTCTCTCTTCTGAGAGTGGTACAATTAAAATGGGAAACGAATTGACCTGGCGTTATTTATCGTAAAAAAAAAAAAAATAGAACATAACTAAATAAGTCTAAAGTTTCTCCTATCCCAACTTTGTTTTATACAAAATCTATAGCGATATCTTTTGATTATCGGGTTTACAAGGTATTGTTTAATTATTTAGTAATTGATTGTAATAGTTTCTACAGCGAAGACAGGCTTATAACGCTTTATCTGGTCAACTCGATGTACTATTGCATTATGGATACACGTGTATGCGAACACGTACACGTTCTTATACTAAGCATCTATTTTATACGTCCCTAACTATTACGTATATAAGGAGTTATATATATATATATCTGGTACAAGCTCCGGAGGTGGTAAGCCAACGTGGCTGGTCCATTCTACCGTCCGATCCTGATTCTCTCTCTCTCTCTCTCTCTCTCTCTCCTTCTCTATCGCGTTCGTAGCACAACCTGCAGATATCCGTTAACGCTCGTAAATTTTCACGAGTCGGCTCGGAACAGTCGTAGGCGTGTAGCAAGAATCATGGTGAACTTGCCGTGCTACTATCCGATGGATTAGTTGATCGATTTACCGCGAATGGAATCTCTTCGATTTCGCTTTCTTTTTTCTTTTTATTTTTTTTTTTTATATTATTTTTTTTTATTTTTTTATCTTTCAACCTTTGTCCGTCTCCTTCTCTCTTGTTTATAACCGGCACGAATAAAATGTCATGGAAGATATAAAAATAACGAAAAATAGAAAAGAAAGAGAGAGAGAGAGAGAGAGAGAGAGAGAGAGAGAGAGAGAGAAATAGAGAGAGAAACAATAACTCGACATGGACGATACGAAAAGCTCTAGGATATTTTGCTGCTATTCGTTGCAGAACGTTGAAATCGTGAAGCGACTTGATTCCTTTTATTTTCTCTATCTCTATCTCTCTCTCTCTCTCTCTCTCTCTCTTTTTTTTTCTATTTTAAATACGTCCCGCAAATCCTGCGTTCCCTTTGATCTCATTCAAATTCTTGATTTTTCTTTTCTCCGCTTTCGTTCGCTTTTATTAAAAATATTGTCATTGCGTGAACTATTACTATTATAAAATAAATTTCGTTACGAGCCGCAATAGACGTTACATCTCGCAGATTTTTTGATAGTTCCTTCTTTCAGTTTCTTTTATTATCTCTCTCTCTCTCTCTCTCTCTCTCTGTCTCTCTTTTTATAATTTAATATCTTAAATTATCGACGGTGTTTGCCATCTCGTAATTTTTGAAATACATAACGAGGATAAATCGAAAGGAATAGAGAGAGAGAGAGCACTTTGTTTTCTATCAATCGATCGCGAGAATTTCGCGATACGTTCGTCGATAATAAATTTCATATGCTCCTCTCTTTCTCCAATTTTTTTTTATCTCTCTCACTCTTTCTCATTATCTTTCAGATAAAATAAAAACGTATTGTTCAATGAAATTTCACGAGAATGGAGAAAATATAACGAAGGATGGAGGAGGAGGTCGTTAACGTAGGTCCGTACGTTCATCCGTTCGGACCGAATTTTTTATCGACTCCTTGATTTTTCTATTCCTTTTTTTTCCCCCTCTTCTTCTTCTACTTCATTTTTGTTCTACCTCTTTTTTTCTTATCCCTTCCTTCCTTCCTTCCTTCCTTCCTTCCTTCCTTCCTCCTTTTCTCACGTAGAGAGAAGAAAAATTAATCGCGTTTCCCATCAACGACAGATTTAACGGACCGGATCAGCTTTTATCGGCGATCGTTCAAGCGTCTTTCACCTTTTTCCTATGGGCTTAAGAGAAATAGAGATTGCCGAACGGAATATAAGTTTAATCTTTCAATTCGTCCTTCCAACGTTTAACAATAATTCAATTAAATAATTGCATTCCCGTGCGAATACGTTTTGGACGCGTTGTACGGAATTAAATGTAAAAAAAAAAAAAAAAAAAAAACAAAAAACAAAAAGAAAGTAAGTAATGAGAATCGAAAACTACTTTCGAGTGGTATGATTTTCTTTGCAACTTTTTTTCTTTTTTTTTTTTTTTGGTTTTCTTTTTACTTTCTCCTTTTCAAAGAGCATTCGTTATCGTGGCTGGAGAACCAGAAGAAATATATATATATATATATATATATATAAAATATAAAATATATATATATAGTAGAAAGAGAGAGAGAGAGAGAGAGAGAGAGAGAGAGAGAGACCGCGTTTCTGTCGATCGAAGGAAATTACCTCGTAGCCGTTTTTCCGCGCGCCACGACGGGAAATAAGATCGATTAGCGTCCGTAGTTTCCAGGTCGC
Organism: Dolichovespula saxonica; assembly: GCA_911387935.1. NCBI lineage: Eukaryota > Metazoa > Arthropoda > Insecta > Hymenoptera > Vespidae > Dolichovespula > Dolichovespula saxonica. Next base: position 2,996,770 of record OU427017.1, on the reverse strand, counting down.
CTGGAAAAAGGCACGACACGCTCCTTGGGGTCGTTTGTGCCGTCTCTCATCCACCCTGGCAGTATCCATTAATTTCTCTTCGGACTGGGCCACCACCTCCTCTCCCTGTCCTCCTACCCCCTCCCTCTTCCTCTTCCTCTTCCTCTCTTGCCCCGTTAGCAATAATGATTATTATTAGTCGTAATTTTCCTCCTCCTTTATTCCCCCCTTTTCGTCGCTTTTTAAACAATAATTGTTATAAAAAGACTAAATCCATAGAGTTCGTAATCAGTGATTCGTTCGTCGTTTATTTTTATTTCGTTCGTTCGTTCGTTCGTTCGTTCGTTCATTCATTCATTCATTCTTTCCTCGCTCTTGTATAGTAAAGTGTAATTTATTTATCTTTATCTTTTTCTTTTTTAATTGGAAATTAACGCGAGAAAATTCGTATCGTTGGACGAATCATCGAAATGCATTATGTACTTTAGTTTCTTTAAAAGAATATAGATCATGTAAGATCATGTATTTGTGTATGTATAACGTTAAATAGATTAGGCAAGTTTGTATTGTATAATCGTGTTCCGAAACTAACGTACAATACTTCATTCTCTCCTCCTCTTAAAAAATGAACGTTTTTCTTTCACCTCCTCGGCCAACCTTCAATGGCGTAACTTTTATAGACCATCGAGCGGTGTTTTATTATTTTCTAAAATCGTACAGTATACCTATATATAAATGTATAAATATATATATATAAAATTGCATAAATCTCCTCTCGTACTTTTATACGATCTCATAAAAGAGAATTTCCAATCGACGCGAACTTGCCTTTTTTAAACGCATTTGATGCGTGTGCACAGTTTTAGTACGTCCTCTTGTCTCTCTGTTCTTACCGTAATAAAAAGAGAGATAGACAGAAAAAAAAAGAGAGAGAGAGAGAGAGAGAGAGCGAGGAAAGGATAAAGGCGAACCAAAAAACTCAACTTTTTCCGTAAGTGTAAACTTCCGTTCGTGAGAGAATGCGATAAACGTGTGCTCATAGTAAGCATTTAAAAAGTTTACTTCGGTCCGATAACTACACTGCCTTTAACAATTGCCATTTATATATAACGGGTGTGCATAAGTATAAGTCAGAGTGAGATAAATCACGTTACCTTCAGTTCCAACGGAGATTATTATTCTCTTAAATAAGATGTCGAAGAATGGGAGGAAAAAAGAGGATACTATAGGTGAATACGTATGTATGTATGCGTATGTATGTATGTTGAAAGTTGAAATTTCTCGATTTTTCATTGCGCATTTTCTCTCTCTCTCTCTCTCTCTCTCTCTCACTCTCTCACTCTCTCACTCTCTCTTTCTCTCTTCAAAACTAGTCTTATCAGAATAGGAAAGTTCTTCCTGCACGTAGAATACACCCATGTTACATTTCGTTATACATATACTATAAAAAAGTATGTACATACATTTCATTTTCCTCTTATCTACGTACGTGCACACATACATACATACAAAAATACATATATACAGAAGATGGGACGCGAGAAAAGAAGGCTCATGACGACGCGCTCGAATGTAAGCGAATAGTCATGCGGCGCGAATTACTTTTGCGCAAAATTAAGTCTTCCTTTTCTCCTTTTTTATTCTTCCCTTCTTTTTCTTTTCCATCTTTGAATACTTATTTAAGATCTAACGTCATACATTGGCACGTGTGTGCTCTACGAAAAAAAAAAAAAAAAAAAAAACGAAAAAGAAAACTAATTCGTTTATCGTAATTACTCCTAAGACTCATTG
>OU427017.1:2977500-2990000 GCA_911387935.1 Dolichovespula saxonica | reverse complement strand
GACGAACACTTTGATCCTAAAGTTTATTCAATTTTCTCAAAATAGATCTCTCATGATCCAGATCGCCGTGTAAAGCAATACTTCCTTTTTTTTTCCTTCGAACACTCTCTCTCTCTCTCTCTCTCTCTCTTTCTCTATCATCGCGATATTTAACATCCGTTCATAAATTCGGCGTATCAAAATTATATTTGTAATGTAAATTCTTTTTCGTGAAAATGAATTTCACGGGTAATTTCGTTCTCGCTTCTCCACTCAGCCTATGAAACCTCGTTACTTTGTCGTATAATTTACTTAAAAAAGAAAAAAAAAATAATAATAATAAAGAAGAACAATGAAAAATAAAAATGAGAGAAAAGGGAACCTTCGCGATGCTATACGTTTCGAATGACTGATATCAGAAGAAATAAAAAAAAAAAAAAAAAGGAACGAGTTATTTTATCATCGATACAGACGATAGTAGCTATGATACGATTTCCTTTAGCTTTATTTTTAATCATTTTTTGAATAACTATCTGAATTTAATATCGATATCATCCATTAAATACGTTCGCGGTAAAGTGAAAGAGAGAGAGAGAGAGAGAGAGAGAGAGAGAGAGAGAGATAGATAGATAGATAAATAGATAGTTAGAGAGAGAAAGAGAGAGATCATATTTTAAATGACGTTGGGAACGAACCATTATCGTTGAAAATAATAATACATCGACTATGGATTTCAAACGTGTTCATTAATAACGTTAAATTAATATGATACATACAATGGTCGTTTTTGAATCGAAATTATATTTTATATTATATATTATATACATATATGTGTGTGTGTGTGTGTGTGTGTGTGTGTACGATTGCATATCTTATCTCTTTCGTGCGTATTCTAAAAATTCTCAAAAAATTTATATCCATCTCGTAAAGGATCTACTGAATACTACAAATATTTTTACGTTCTCTTTATTTCATATTTTCTCTCAACTAAAACCACCCTTCTCTCATTCAGCGAATATTCTTCTTTCACCTGCATTTCGATTGTTCTATTCTCTTTTGTATCTACCTACATACATACCGACATACATACCATTTATCTACTTACACATATACACACTCGGTAAATTTAAATTCGCATTATCTTTATCCCGAGCGGTCGAATAAAACGTCATAATGCAAACGTTAATTGTTTAGAATGAAATTGATTAAAATAAATTAATTGTTCGAACGTCAAAGAAGGATAATAATGAAAACTCCGTAATAAATAATTATCCATTCGTCGTAACACGATGGAAATCATTTATTTATAGGTACACAATTCTACTCGTTTCTTTTTATTTATTTTTTTTTTTCAAAATATAAATAAACGAGATTTGTTATATATTTGAAATTCGTTCAATTTGAGATGATCGTACGAGTCACCCTCCACGGATCAAAATTATTATTAATTCGCGTTTATAATAAAGGAGAGAATGATATTGATTATTTAAAATAAAAAAAAAAAAAAAAAAAAAAAAAGGAGGAAAGAATAGCTCGATCCGTAGAATGATCGAGCCAAAAATATTATATCTGGGAACGTCTTTGCCGGTTAGATATCGAGATACTAGAGATGAGAAGATCACCGTGGATGATGAGAATCGAGTAGAACGATAATACGGTATCGATAACACGAGATTGGAAAAATGATGAGAACCATCGAACCTGAGTTACATTACGAAACACTTCACATTGTCTCTCTCTCTCTCTCTCTCTCTCTCTCTCTCTCTCTTTCCCTCTCTATATAATCTCACTATCCTCGATCATAATATTTCCCGAGGATGAAAAATCCGAATAACGAGAAAGTATCGTGCGAAAATTCGAAACACACTCACACACACATACCCTCTCTATTCGTATTCCTTCAATCTCTATGATTTTCCTTTTCCATTTCTAACGTATTACATCGTTCTACCATTTTTCTATCTCATTAAACCTATGCAAGAAATCTTATATCATCGGTGTTATCATCATCAACTCGTATAAACGAAACTAACGTAAAATAAGATATATAATACCAATCATTTGAACTAAATACCTTACGGGATACGTGTATGTAAAGTATATCGACTGCGTTTACTCAGTCATTTAACAAACATAACTCGTCATTCTTACGATCCTACGAAACCTACGTTAGATAGAGGTCGTAAGAAACGCGAAATATTTTAATCGGTGATGGGAAAATACGAAAGATAGTTAACGTGTACTGTCTCTCTCTCTCTCTCTCTCTCTCTCTCTCTCTCTCTCTCTTTATATATATCTATCGTTAATGCGACGCATATTCGACTCCATGGAGAAATGATATAATTCAACAAGGGGAGTAAATCTGACGTTAATAATAGTGCTCGTTAATATTCGATCGGTGGTTATACGCATCGTGTCTGGCGCTAATCGCGAGCCCATTATGGCCGAGTTGGCCTGCAGGCGGTCTCTGCTCAGCCAGGATCTTTCTCTCTCTCTCTCTCTCTCTCTCTCTCTCTCTCTCTCTTGCTTTATCTCTATCTCTCGAGGGATTCCAAGAGGACTAAAGAGGCTGTTCACCCTGTTTACCCAGCTTACTCTCGTAGCTGCGAATCGCACGAACCAAAAGCCCTGTGAGTGCATCGGTAAGACACGAAGAAAGCTTCGTTCGTTTCGATAAAACACATTCCCTCTCTCTCTCTCTCTCTCTCTCTTTCTCTTTTGCTCCCTATTGTCTATCCCGTTTTTGTATTCTCCTCTTTGTCGCCTATCCTTATCGTTACATCGTCAAAATCGATTCCATAATAACCTGGAAAAGAATTTTCGAACTCAATAATTTAATTGAATATATCTCCGGTTGCCATTATGATTCTTCGTTGTACTTGAAACGAAATGGAAGGCAATGAAATAAAATAAAGATATACAAAGTGAAAAGAGTGGAAAGGGAAAAAAAAGGATGAGGGGGGGGGGCGGAAACGTTGTGGATGATTAAAACTTGAGAAAATTGCTCGTTAACGTGGATTTCGAAAGAAATGGGAAAAGAAAGAATAAAGGGATTACTTCGCCGAAAGACAAATCGTAACTTTTACTTATTTCTCTTTCCTCTGTTATAAAGTTAATGAAATGATTTTAGTTTCTTTCGTTTCTTTCTCCCCGCCCCTCCAAAAAAAAAAAGAGAAACACGACCAACGTACGTAAAATTCCCCTATAACGAATAAACTCTCTGTAATCGTTTGAATGAATATAATCCCTTATTACATATTATAAACGTCATATAACCAACGATACGAAAACGTTTTAACTAAACCGTGTTTCATTAAGCGTTCGCAAAACGATTCTTTTTCATTATTTTTTAATCGCTCCTTTCGTAACATAACCAATTTTTAATTATTACCTTTTTCTCCCCCTTTTTGTTTCAGGTACGATCAACCAAAAACGTGCTTCTCGATTTTCCATTTTTCTATGGCGATTGTAAAAAGGTGCCAACCCCCACGTAGCCGTTGATAAGGTATTACACGAAATGCCGCAAGTAATTCTTTTTATCGTTTCGGTTATCGTGCGATAATCGATAACTGAGGAACACTAAAAAAAAAAAAAAAAAAAAGAAAAAAAATAAACGTTATCCTAATATTCGATCATTCGATCCGCGTGAAATTTCCTACGAGATATACATATATGTACTCGTTATAATACTTATTTTGCATGCGTAACAACCATATAACGAGTACTTTTATCAACGTTTCAGTACAATAATCTTTCGTTTCGTTTCGTTTCGTTACATACGTACGTACGTACGTATATATGTAGATCAAAAAGTTACCGAACAAACGGCGTGTCCTTGCGATAGCCGAGTTATACATTTTAATGAGGCTGCTATCTTAAAGCAACCGACGACGTTCTTCCAAAAGACGATACGAGAAAGGAAATGGGTTATCGAGAAAGACCGAATATAAGTCTTATACAGTAACGAGATACTCACGCGAAGTCTAAGTACTTACTTACTTGCTTGTTCTTGCTTACTTACTTACTTACTTACTTACTTACTTACTTACTTACTTACTTACTTACTTACTTACTTACATACTTTTGCCATACCAAGGATGGCTTCTTCCTCTCTTTCCTTTCATCCGTATAACTGTACGAAAGAAAAATCCTCGATTAATTTCAAACTCAATGTTCCAACGAGAGTTTTCAATTGGTTTCTATATGTGTAGGTATATATATATACACACACACACACACACACACACACACACACAGATTTATACACACACGTCAATTTTCAAATCCTCCGATCGATCGCATCTTTCTTCGCATCGAAATTTTGTCTGTCACTTTTACCATTTCTCCTTTGCCTTCCTCTACCCCCCTCTACCACCGCTACCACCCTCCCTCGTTTATTTTTAGTCCCTTGAAAATAATTTCAAAGAATGATATGTAATATGTCAACGCGTTCACGTCGTCTTTACGTGATCGATCGAACGAACGACAACGGGAAATATAATTTTTATCGTTTCGTAAATAAAAAGAGAATATAAAAGGAATATCAAAGCTGTTGGATCGGGCGGAACATCGACGACGACGATGACGTTTTATTTTACGAGTTTTACGTTAAACGTCAAACATTTAAACGCGGCTTGTCGATCGCAAATGAAATATCTACAATGAGGATTGTTACTTTCGTTCGTTCCGAGTGATTCGTTGTACGAAAAAAAAGAAAAAGAAAACCGTACCAATAAAAGTTCTTCTCTCTGGTATATTAAAAAGAAAGAGAAAAAGAGAGAGCGAGAGGGAAGAAGAAAAAAGAAAAAAAGAGAGAGAAAGAAAAAATAAGTTGGGCAAAAGTCATTCCGTTTCGGTCAAATTCCAAATTAATTAATAATTCGTGGAAAAACATCGGACGCTTCGACGGAATCGTATTAAAAATATGTCGTCTTTTCCTTATTTCTTTTTTTTTTATTTTTCTCTTTCTCTCTCCTTTCTTTTTTTTTTTTTTTTGTTAAAACGATACTGTACCGTTTTGTACGATTCCGAAACGTATCTTTTATCTCCGTCGTCTCCATCTATGTCATCTCGTTTCCCGCGTATATTTTAAATCCCCTACATTTTACGATCGCAGTCTCCACGATGTCTGCTCTTCTACTTTGCCTCCTCTCTCATGTCCTCTTTTCTTCTCTACCTATCTCTTATATATATGTATATATAAAATAATATATATATATATATATATATATATATATATATATATATATATATATATATATATATATATAGGTATTCCATCGTGTAACGTTAATTACGTCTCGCTCGTTCGGCCACGAGAGAAATGTCGTTGTCGGCGTCTATGAACCACGAGTGACGAGAATACGTCGTAAAGACGAAAGCAATTTCGTCATCAAAGCGAAAAACCGGAAATCCCGAACGAATTTTCTCGAGGATAACGTACCGTCTTCTACTCGCGATGTTCTTTCGTACTTTTGACCGTAACGTAATCTTCTTAAAGCTAGGATATAGGACCTTCGATCGTCGGTGATGTTATCTTATTGGTGACCATCGTGCAAAAAAAAAAAAAAGAAGTAGAAGAAGAAAATATATATATATATATATATTTATATATATTTTCGAATCCGCTTTCAATTCAATTTAATAATCGCCCGTAGGTAATTCTCGTAATGAAAATAAATTTCACGTGGTCAGCTTTCTCTCTTTCTCTCTCTCTCTCTCTCTCTCTCTCTCTCTCTCTCTGTCTCTCTGTATTCAATAGCTTCATAACAACGGTCTATAAACGTTGTACCGGAAACCTGAGTAGCAATCCGTGAAATTATTTTATCCTTAATTAAAGGATTTTACAAGTTGTATCATTTCATTGATACTTCGTTAAATTAATTTTAATTAACAATAATCCGACTTAACGTTATAATACCCTTTGAACGATCCTTCAATTGTATATATACATATATTTTACGTTTGCTTTCTTAACGAACAAACGGAAAATAAAATAAAATAAATCTATCGAATCTTCGTAAAACTGATGAGACGTTATACGCGTGCCATTTTCGATTTTAGATCCTTTAGTTAGGATAATTTTCTTTTTTATTCTTCTAAAATTTCCGAAGAAGAAATCGTCGATTTCGAAGGTCGTCGATAGTAACTCGATTTTGATCGGACCGACGTAAAGTGATCGTTGAACTTTTCGTTTCCCTTCGGCGCAGATGTCAGAAATAATCTCAAGGTTTGGTGAACAATAGGGAAGAGAGGAAGAGACTTTTTCTTACCGCGCTACGGGTGCTAAATGCGAAAACCAATGGACGGAATCGTCCGCGATAGCTACCTTTTTGAATGCATGTGCCCAAGTGTGGCTAACTCGTGGAGAATGGTTGCTATAGCTATTCTTCTTATTCTGCTATAGCTACTTCTTCTTCTTCCTCTTCTTCTTCTTCTTCCTTCGTGTTCCTATCCAAGAGAAAATGAATGAAGAACGGACAATCCGGACCAACGGACGTTTGGACAAACGGAAAAATGGCCGCACGAGAAAAAACTTCTCTCCTTTCTTCCCTTCTTATTTTTACACAACTTCCTATAGCTGAAAACCATTTCTATCCATTTATCCATTTTATATGAAAGAATCTCTTTACTCTTTCTCTCTCTATCTCTCTCTCTCTCTCTCTCTCTCTCTCTCAACACACCATTTCCAAGTGTCAACACCATTTACCCCATCAAGCCAATTTTCATCGATGCGATATCATAACGGCTGGATTATTTCGCGGATAGATATTTTTTTTTTTTTAACCTTTTTCCTTTTTTCAAGTGTATCTAAATATTTTCCGATCGTTGAAGTCGATAATTTTTTTGCCAACAGTTATTCTCGCTCGATATTATTTCGATATGGAAAGTAATCGAATCGGTATTTATTTATTTATTTATTTATATTTCTCTTTTTATTTCCAATCCAATCTACTAGTTAAATTAAATCTCCGAAATTGGAATTTTAATGGAAGAAACGTTGAATTTCGTTCGTTCTATGCACTAGTAGTCCCATAGAATTTGAATAACGCGAGTTTAAATAATGAGAGAGAGAGAGAGAGAGAGAGAAAACCGATTCATGATTGTTAGAAGTTTTGCGTACAAATTCCGTACTTTGTTGCACTTTGATCGCGTTATATTTTGGAAGCGAAAGTAACAGAGGTAGGAGGTGTGGAATATTGAACGATACTACGTCTTTGAATTAATCTTTGAATTAGTCTTTGAATTGGTCTTTGAAATCCGTCCTTTCAATACATTGTCGTTCGCTCGCACGAGTAAAGTCAAAGGGTGTGTCGAATTTCGATCGATATTAATACATTAAAGCAATCATCCTTTTTTTTTCCACGATTATTAAAGTTTTCGCTACGACTTAGGAATAAAAAAGAAATAAATAAACGAATGAATGAATGAATAAATAAATAAATATAACGTGTACACTCGAAAAAATAGACCCGTAAAACAAAAAAAAAGAATTACGCAAACGTTCTCGCAAATCGATTCTTCTTTTCGTTTTTCACTTTATCTCCTTTTAATTTATTCCTTTCTTTTTTTCAACTACAAAATTATATATATATATATATATATATATATATATATATATATATATATATACGTTTGTTGCACGAATTTCGGTGGTCGGAGCTAAAACGCTTGTTGTTTAATTTCGAGCTCGACGTTGAACTTTATTTTTTTTTATTTCTTTTTTATTATTTTAACGGCGAAATAGGACCTTTAAAAAAAACGGCTTTCGAAGCGTTTGCGCGAAACCACGTTGAAACTACTAACCGGACATTGCGGATACTCGTAAAACGGAATTTCCGCCAGCAAGATTCCCTCTTTCCCTCTATCAGTCCTTTCGTCAAGATTCTCAGCCGGAAGACCGACGTGCTTGTCCAACGTGCCCTCTATTTCCTTTCGTTTCAACATCTCTAGTAGGTGGTACACCCTCCTCCCTTCCTTCCTTCCTTCCTTCCTTCCCTCCTCCTCCTCCTCCTCCTCCTCCTCCTTCTCCTCCTCCTCCACCACCGACATCAGTTTCTCGATATCTTCTCGACATGAAAAGTGTTCAGATATGTACTTATCTGTCTACATACATACACACACACATATATATATACACGCGTCCACGAAACGAATGGAGACTTCTTCGGACAAGATAAAATTATACGAAGGAGAATGTCTTCTTCCGACGACACGTTTCCCAGTTCGAATACGTATCTTATAAATTTTTTAAAAAGGTTCTCATCGTCAGCCTCGAACTTGTGACATTTCAAAACGGTAAAGGAAACGGCGATCGTCAACTTGACGGGGCAAAAAAAAAAAAGAACGACAATTTGATTTATTCATCGAATAAAAAGATAAATAATTACGTCGATATATATTTTTCTCGTAATAAGAACGTGTATATATATATATATATCATTCGTTAACGAACGACACCTATTATTATTATCGTTACTTTGGATCGTTAAACGATTTTATTAATTTCCTTTCGATTACAAAAAATATCGAATACGCAAAAATTCGAGCTCGATAAATTTTATCGACGCTGTTTTGTATTCGATATTTAAACCCAGAAAAGAAAATGATCACTTTCGATGGTAGAAAATTATATATTGGTTTTTCTACTGGTGTTTCATTTCGACCATTTAAAAAAAGAAAAAAAAAAAAAGGTCGCGTAGACTGGTATTTACCTTTGACCATTTTATTGACGAATCGAACGCGTAAAAGTATATCGATTTCTCGAGCGAGATTGGGAACGTTCAGGTGTATAGAACGCGTATAATAAATATTGGAATGCCAGTAAATGTGGATACTCTTCGTAATATTGCCATGGGCACTCTTTATCGAGCCATTAACGCTTTTAACGTTTGTTTAGTTTTATGGAACGAACTCTAGTGCCAATTGATATCCTTCGTTTCTAAACAAAACGAACGGAACATTCTAAAAGATAGATCGTAAAATGGTTTTATTCCTCGTCGATAAAATTTTTCGAACTTACAATCGTGCCTATACAGTTTATATATAGTTATCGGCTTGTTGACTTATTTACAATCCATCGGTTCTTTGTAACGTTATATCGATCTATGTATAAATATATATATTACGAGCTACGCATCGTTTAACACGTTTACGATTTATAACATATAATGTAAACGATGTAATAATATATTATATATGAATATAACATAAATTAACTCGATTTTTACGTATATACGTACAATCGTGAATCCTTTTATAATTAGATACATGCTAAATCGTTTGTTAAAATGTACAAATAAGCTTAATACCAATCGAGATTGAAGAAACGACTTGATAGAAGTTCGACACGATGGCAAAACCTTTCGAAATTATTATCGACCAGCCGCCATTCCTTAATCGCATAATTGGGTTTGGAACTTTTATGCGAAGTAATTTAAAGTGGACCCCTCTCTCTCTCTCTCTCTCTCTCTCTCTCTCTCGACTCTCAATCGGATCGCGTAATTAACTTATCCGAACGGATTCCATAATTCTGCCACGTTCGTGGTAACTCTTTTTTCCTGTGGTCGCCGTCGACTAGTCCCTTTTTTCTCTCTTTCTTTTTTTGTTCCTTTAATTTTTTCTTTTATTTCTTTTTTTCATTTTTTTTTTTCTTCCTTTCCTTCTTCTTCTTCCTCCTCCTCCTCCTCCTCCTCCTCCACCTCCTCCTCCTCCTCCTCCTCCTCCTCTTCCTCGAAGCCACTTTTACATTTTCTCGGATTAACTACGTTGGAGAATCGTTAAATCAGAGAAATGTCCTGCCAGTCGATTTAAACGCCTTTCAAAATCCCTCTCGCTTGGTTTTACTGTTCCACCGAAAGGTCCTAATTTCAAAAAGTATTTTCAACTTGGAAAATGACAGACGAAATTTTCAAACTTTTCGACTCTTAACGTTACCGTTAAAATTAATGACGAGAAACTGAAAGGTATCGTCTGATATATCCTACATAAATCAACGAATAATACAGCGAACGTTGAAAAACTCTAAATATAGAGATACAGAGAGAGAGAGAGAGAGAGAGAGAGAGAGAGAGAGAGAGAGAGAGTAAGATCATCACGTGTGTCTGTCTGTATCTGAGAGGTGAAAAAGGAGAAAAGGAGAAGAAAAAAGAAAAATAAATCTCACCATTCGAAGCTTTTGTGTTCGTTTGACACCTATCCTCTAATTGCACGCCCGTTCTATGCCCCCTTCTATCTCCCTCCCACCTTTCCTATCTCTCCTTCTTCTGTCTATGGCGAATTCGCACGTGCCGCACACCATACATGATGCGTAACGGGAACCAATTATCCACTAGGGTAGTTTCGCAGAGATCACTCGTTTTCTCTCTTTCTCTTTCTCTCTCTCTCTCTCTCTCTCTCTCTCTATCTATCTCTCTCTATCTCTTTCTCTTATTTGTATTGTTCGTTCATTCGTTTCTCTGTCACTACGTATCTCTTCAGACTCGTTATTCCTATTTCGATTCGTTAAACCGGCTAGTCTACTGTCAAAAATTTTTCTCTCGTTAAATAATCACGTTCGTTGATCTTTATCGTTTTTATTTATCTTTTTTTTTTTTGTTTTTTTCTTTTTTCTTTTTTTTAATCCTAGAAATAAAGATTACTTTTTAATATATTCGAATTCTGATTAGTACCTAAGTGTAAACGACAAATCGATATATATATGTGTGTATATTCAAATTGACACGATAACGAGTTGTTGTTAATCGATTATTAAACGCTGACAGACTTATTATATCGATTAAAATTCGAAATTGATTTAAAAATACGGAAATTATTTCGATCGAATTCGTATTCGAAGGTAAATATTATAAACCAATTAATAATATCATTATCAAAAAAGAGAGAGAGAGAGAGAGAATAAAGGTTGGATATCTTACAAATCGATCATTCGATATAACAATAATTATAGTCGAAATTATTATTACGATGCATCCCGTAACAATTATCGTATTTAATCCAAAACGTAATATTCATCGTGTAAAAAATCTATTTATACAAATTGGATCGCGACGGTTTAGGTTCGCCTGTTCTAAATCATAACTTTTCAATTCTATTACCCCATCGTAAAAGGGGGTTGGCCGCAAATATATAAAGCAATTTGGAGTCACCCCATGTTGAAGAACCCTCCCTTTACGATTTGAAAATGATTGAAACAACCAAGCTGTGTCCTCGACGTCCGTGATAAGTTGTCCTCGATGAACGAAAAGGGGGATGACAATTCGCTCGGCGTTGGCCACGGGATTTAACTTTCGCTTTACTACGATAAAACGAAGAAGGAAAGTGAAAGAAAGAAAGAGAGAGAGAGAGAGAGAGAGAGAGAGAGAGAGAGAGAGAGAGAGAGAGAGAGAGATGGAGAATGAGTGATTTAGTATGAAAGAGAGAAAGGGAAAGAGAAAGAAAAGGAAACTTTGAACGACGAACAACCACCATCAGCACACCCCCTCCCCTACTATTGCCTTCGTTAGTCGACTTTCTCCAGTACTTCTACTTCACTATTATTACACCGTGAGTTTCCCAATTAGCTTGCGTCATTTCGTGGCTCCGTTAATATTAATTTCATTTTGAATTTTTTTAATCCTTTATTATATATATACATACATACATATATATATATATATATATATATATATATATATATATATATATTTCTCTTTAAGATTTGGTTAATGTGACAAATTAGCTGAGAATAATTAATACACCCGATATTTCAGATATTCGCGTTTCGAAACGAAACGAAAGAATGCCAGGAAAATACTGCTAAATAAAAAGAAAAATATATCGAATACTTTCGTTCTTTTTACGTATTTTTTTTTTGGTTTTTTTTTTTTTTTAATTGAAAATTCACTACATTTTTACGTTTGTATTTACGTTTGAAAAAAAAAGGATTGGAAAAAGAAACGGTTCGATCAGTACGCGGTATCGTTCGATAGGATGTACGAGGAAATATTTGACCGTTTACAAAAAAAAAATAAAAAAAAAAAGAAAAAGGAAATCTCAAAAATTGTTGAATAATTGCAATTAAATATCGTAAAATACATAAGAAAGAAATAAAGTGGATATCGTATGGTGTTATCGGATTCGATGTGATAATAAAGAAATGGAAAGTTTATCGATAAAGGTAATCATATAATTGCGATATGAAAATGAAACTAATAATCCAAAGTAAAAAGAGAAAGAGAGAGAAAAAAGAGAGGAAGAGAGAGGAGAGGAGAGGAGAGGAATACTTTCATCGCATTGATCACGTTTCTATCTCTATTTAATTAAGATAACTAACGATAACTCGCGCAACACGAATACCCTCGGAATGTACCATTAACATTTTTTTTTCTTTTTTTTTTTTTTAACTCCTTTTACCCAGACGAATTTCATTTTATCACGGGGACCGTAAAGGGGTTTGGAGGGGTTGAATTTTTAAGCGCGATGTCATCTTCCAGGGCGACCCGGTTCTATGAAACGTCAGCATAAAAACTAGTATATGAGAC
>OU427017.1:2967500-2970000 GCA_911387935.1 Dolichovespula saxonica | reverse complement strand
ATATATATATATCTATGTACGAAACTAATAATACGAATCCAATGTCATTGCGAAAAAGAAGAAACAAAATAACAATAATAATAAAGAGAAAAAAATAAATCAAATTAGGAGGAGGTAGAACTAATTCGTTCGATAATAAACGTAATATCCTATCGAAAATAATCAAATGGATCGTTCTCGTTCGAAAAAAAAAACTTTTTCCCTCCATCGTCGTTCGTGGCTAGTGTACAACAAAATACGGTTTATGCTTTCTTTGGCTTAAGACACATTGAGGATAAGTGTGTTTGCCCTGGAGTAGGTAGAACGTGAATTCCGTAATAAACGTGACCCACCATCTTAACTCTTCTCCCGTAGCCCTCTCCCTCCCATTCTCTTCCTTTACTATCTTCTCTTCTTGGTTTGGTGCCTCTCGAAACAACAAAGTTAATGCCTTAAGCGCGTAGGTAGGTAAGCTCTTGTCGACGTTGTCGCCCTCGTCCTCCATCGTCATCGTCATCCTCATCGTCATCGTCATCGTCATCGTCATCGTCATCGTGATCCTCAACGTCCTCATAGTTCTCGCGTCCTCCACCGCTCGGTAAATTTCAACCCTCCACCCAATCTCCTCGCTCTTGTTACCACCCTCCAACACCAATTCGAGTGCACGTTTACGACGTTACAACTATCCTTGTATATCTCTATGTATACCTCGGCTAATAAATCCCTAGGACTAATTTGTAAACTGAAAACAAAAGCGCCGCCGGTTATTCGTTAGTCTTTGTCGTCGTATATATGCGTCTCTCCTACGCTTAGTCTTTTCCCCAAACGACAATCAAGCAAAAGTTTTCCACGTTTATTGTATCGTTACAGGGGGAAGGAGGAAGAGGTGGGTGGGTGGGTGGGTGGGTGGGTGGTTGGTTGTATGCGCCAACACGGTAGTCGATGGAGAAACCTCACGAATATTTTTCGACCACTTTCTTCCTCACTCGGAATGGAAAGATAGAGAAAGATGGAAAGGATGTATGTGTGTGCGTGTGTGTGAGTGTATAGAAGAGAGAGAGAGAGAGAAATAGAGAAAAGAAAAATCCACTTTTTTCCACCAACGAAAACGTCGACTCGATCGGATTATTTTTAAATAAATCGCCCGAGTGAAATGGAGTCGAGTGCGTTTCGAAATGATGCGCTCGCTCGGCTAACTATAAAAGTTTTTCCGTGAAAAGTTTTTCCTCGTTTCGATCGACGAGTAACCGTTGAAGAAAAATTTCTAATTTTCCCATAATAATAATTAATTTCGTTTGACCGTAAGGACAAAGCAACGATAATATTAATTTCTCATACGAAAATAATTATCGACTATTGACGTAAGTGAATGACCCCATTCGACACGTATTGACTGTGATAATTGTTGTTATTATATATATATTTTTTTTTTCTTTTCCATTTTCTGTAAAACGAATGAATCAACGAAAAGTTTTTCCAATGGATGTAGATTCAACCTGGCGAATAAATTCGAGCATGCAAAAATCTATCGTAAATACAAAGTTTATCTTTCTTTCGGCTATCAAAACGGAGTAGTATGATTCGTTTCCATCGTATCCTGAAACACCCTGTATGTTGACTCGTAGAGTATTTTCAGAATATGTCGAAGATTTTCGCCCCCCGGCGAAATCCTATCGCACAAATCTCCGACATTTCTCATGGGACTTGAAAATATATACATATATGTACGTATGTATGTATGTATGTATGTACAGGTCGGATCAAAAGTCGACTCCTTCTTATTTATGTACCACCGTTGATATTATATTAAATAGAAGCCTAATTTTTTTTTTTTTACGTATTCGAAAGTTTCAAATGCGCGTCAAATACACGCGCGTAACCATCTACTTTTTCTGACACACGAATATAATGTTAAAAAATATCGCGATATAATATATACATTTTTTTTTTGTTTTTTCCTTACAAAATTTATTAACGCGCGCCGAATAACAAACAAAGCAATACTCTACGCGATTTTATTGAAACGGAAAGGAACCGTGCGGGATTTATAGGCGGCGCAGGTGTTCGCGAGAGCAGTTGAAAAATCAAATGAAATTAAAATACATTATTATAAAAAGCGTAGAAAAAAAAAATATATATATATATATAGGAAATTTCATGCGAAAAACATTCTTTGTTCTCTCTCTCTCTCTCTCTCTCTCTCTCTCTCTCTCTCTCTTTTATGCCCTTTCCCGTTTATTTTTTTTTCCTCCTCCTCCTCTTCCTCCGGCCTTCTCAATTAGCCGATTAATTTTTTCCCTTCTTTCGTTTTTTTTTTCTTCTTTCGTCGACTTTTATTTAAATCAAAAACTTATCCAATTTTGAAGGGACCGATTTTCCATTAGATCGCAACATTCTAGAAGAGAAGATGATCTTGGTCATCCGTTACGTATTATCGGGACTCGAGCAGCAGCGGCGGTCGTATAAGTGGCTCTTACGTATTAACGATTGTGCTCGAAACACGAGTCTCCGAGTGATTTCC
>OU427017.1:2952500-2962500 GCA_911387935.1 Dolichovespula saxonica | reverse complement strand
ACCGTCGAAGCGACAGTGGCAATATAGTCAAGCATTTGCCGCATCACCACCCCACTACCCTACCGCCAATGCAATTGCATTCCGCGAAAAATCTTCGAACACGCTTCGGTCACGCCCCTCTATCATACATATACCACCACCACCACCACCACCACAAACAACCCTCTCGTCGCTCGCTTTGATGCACTCGCTTTGGCTTTTACGCGAGAGGAAAACTAATGCGAAAAAGTTGGACACCGTTTATCCTCCTGGCTATCCCTTTCTAGTCTTATTCTTTATCTTCTTCTTTATCTTCTCCTTCTTCTTCGTCGTCGTCCTCCTCTCATCCTTTTTCTTTTTTTATCATATCTTTATTCTCTCTCTCTCTCTCTCTCAATTTTTTTTTTTTTTTTACTTTACTCGATACGATGATTCTCTTTCTCGATCCTTCTATCTTGCTTCCTCGAAATGACGATATCCAGAATAAAGTGGACCGAGAAAAATATTCATCAACTCCTTCTACTGACTTTTAACCATAAGAAAAGTGAGAAAGACAGACAGAGAGAGAGAGAGAGAGATAGAGAGAGGTGGAAGTAATCGAGCATGCGTCCCATCTCTCTTCCTTATCTAACTTCCTTCTTCTCTCTTTCTCTCTCTCTCTCTCTCTTTATTTCTTTCAGCTCTTCAACTTCCCTTTACATTTCACTCCTGTATTCACTTTTTTTACCTCTTCCGTTCTCTTTTTAATATTCTACTCCTTCCAACGCCCTCCTTCCTCCCCCTCCCAATCTCTCGCCATCTCTCCCATACTCTTTTCCATCTTTCTTCGTATTCGACAGCTCGTCGTTACGCTCTCAAATACATACTTACTCGCCTAATATTGCCTTTAATCAAGGTGTACTCTTGGATCGATACTGAGAGACGACTTCATGCAAAATGTTATCTACCTATTTTCCGAACCACCCACCCACCCACCCACAATCTCGCTCGCTCTTTCTTTCTTTCTTTATTTCTTCCTTCCTTTCTTCTTTCTCAATTCGTTCGTCGTTCCAATCTTCCATCTCTTATCGCTCTGTTATTCTCCATTAAATATCAATCTCGATCGATCGTTCGATAAATTTTCCAAATAAATAATATAATATAATACATATATATATATACATATATCGTTACGATATCGTTCGATACAAATAACATGGGTTATAACATATCGTCCTTGTGACGACGTAAATTTCGATAATTAATAATATCAACATTTTTAACAACGCATATCAGTATTATTCGTTCGAGCAAGCTAATAATTCCTATCGTATTTTATTTTTTTATCGAATCTTATGAATCTACGTTCTATGTATTTACTTACTCACTTTACTTACTTGCGTGTATCGTTTATTACCAACGAAACGCAAGTTAATCACGTTAGAGGACTGTAAGTAATAGTTAAAAAAACAAAAAAAAATCAAGGACGAAGATTCAATGATACAGATTTATTTGTATTGTATTCATTTGTGATATGGTATTAAAATAACGCTATACAATAACGTAATGTTTTCAACGTTGCCCTTGACGAGTGTAAATTGTCTCGTCTAAAAAAGACAAAAAACAACGAGATCGTATTACGGCTGCGTTTGTTTATTTGTCCGTGTGTTCTTTTTCACCTTCTTTACGATTAACAAAACTAACAAAAACATATCATCGTAAACGCCTTCCCGAAAAAAACGATAAAGATAAACCTATCCGATGATTCGATAAAAATCCGATAATTTCATCGAATCAATTAAAAATTAATATCTTTCTTTCTCTTTCTCTTATCTCTGGTTGTTATTCGCCTTTGCGTTACTTCGAGAACACCCTGTAAAATCCGGTTAGCGTTGCGACCAATGACACACTTGGAATGTCGTAGCAATGTCCTGCATTACGAGTTTCTCAAACCTGATTTTCGATGTATATATATACATATATATATACATGTATATACATACAATGGTGGTAACTCGTAATTACATTATTTCTTTCTCTCTACTTTATTTAAATACCTCAATTGTTTTCGCGTTTAAAAAGTAAATTATATAATATAAAACTATAAAATATACATATACATATATATATATATACATATGTCCTTGAATTAAAAAATTATTATACGTCGCGAGGAGTTGAACAAGAGAAAAAAAAAAGAAAAGGACGTATCAATCGTTCGTGTATCATGAAAGAAAACGCAAAATCCACGTCTCGACTCTGAAAAATCTACGACTTGGGAGCGTTGGCAGGACGATCAAAAAATGTTGGCCTTCGATCCTTACTCCTTTTGTTTGTTTCGTCCTCGGGTTTATTCTTTCTTCACGCTTGAGAAAGGAGTAACGCGACGTGGCTGCATTTTGGTTAAGTAAAGCCATATACGCATTAGTTATACTTATACTTACGTCATTGGACGACGATACGTCTGCCAACATCCACACGCGACGACACCTTGGCAGATACTAACTTCTCCTTGTCGAGAGTACATCGACTGTGTTTACATATTATCTGTGTCTCTTTCTGTATCCCCCTCTCTCTCTCTTTCTTTCTTTCTTTCTTTCTCGGAAATCGTGATGATGTGTGTTTATGTCCTCTACAACGAGAGAGAATACGAATCAAGGTGATTCGATCGAACTAATCCGATAGCAATTAATATAAAAACAAACTCGAAAGAATTTCTAATAGAACATTTCATTTTATGTATAAATATATATATATATATATATATATATATATATATATATATATATATATGGGTATATTTACATATTTATATACGTGCGTACATACAAAGATACGTACATATGTAATTACGTATGTATGCAAATATGTGTGTGTGTGTGTGTGTGTGTGTGTAATCTTAATGATAACATTGTCCAAGGTAAAGCGCATACGTGAATGAGAGAGTACTATGGTGATTTCACCTTCTATGTGTAATCCAAAACGTATGGTCAACTTGAATTACTTATTTTACGAGAACCATGCAAGTCGTTAACATCGGAGACAGTTCTCTGTGTTATTTAACGCGAATTGACCCCATGAAAGTTCGCCATGAGATACCAACGAAGTTGAACTTTGCTCTCTCTCTCTCTCTGCAAGATGTCGCATAAACGCGCGAGAATCGGTGTCGATCTTTCGGCACTCGGCAAAATCCTTCCCGTGCTTCCTTTCCCCTTACCCTTAACCCCCTCGCCACCACCCCCACCGGCACCATACCTCGGCCATTCGAAACTTGCCAAACCTGGTGGCTAAAGTTCAATGAACTTTCGAATGAACGAATCGTCGTCGTTTCTCGTCATGAAGACACCAACGAAAATCCTCAAGCGTTCGCCCGTACTTACGTTCTCAAATATTTCACTCGTCTCGATGTGTGGAAGGGTTAAAGAGAATATCTTTAAAAAAGAAACGAAAAAAAAACAAAACTGAATATCCATTTGCCATCGATGTTTTCGTTGAAAAAAAAAAAATTTGACGAAGTAATATTTCCCTCGTCTCTCTCTCTCTCTCTCTCTCTCTCTCTTTTTTCTCGAGTTATCTCCCGTAGTTTTTTATTTTGCCTTTCCACCGAAAGAAAAAAAAAAAAAAAGGATAATAATTTTCACATCCTCATAATCGAAATAGCTATGTAGAAGGGGGAATCCCTCGATCGAAAGAAAGTTTTTGGCCCGTTTTGTTACGGGTACGAGCGATTAAATGAAAGTCACGATCGGTAAGGGGACGTCTCGACCTCGATCGCGTATAGGGACCGAGGTAAAAATCCAATAACGAGGAAACGTCATGGCCGACACCGTCGAAAGCTACCGAAAAGCCATTCGCCTAAAAGCACTGACGGATTTTTCGGAAAAACCTTTTTGCTTTCCCGTCAATTCGTCGAACTTGTGTATATGTGGATACGTATACACATACCCGAACGTATATATATATATATATATATATATATATACATATATCTACAGAGTGTCTCATTGAACTTAATACTCGTAAAATTTCGATTGATCGAAAGGGTTTACGAGAGAAAAGGAAGGGAAAAAGAAAGAGAGAAACGAAGAGGAACAAAAAAATATCGTTTCGAAGGATGTATTCGTATTTAAATAGATATAAAAAGAAAAAGAAAAAGAAAGAAGATATAGTAAAGAAGAGTAAAAGCGTTTCTTATATGTTTCACGATTTCTCGTATAATTTCGATACAGTCAAATTATTCGAAGCGGATCGATATTAAAACGAGACACCCCGTATAAGTATTCTCATCCCTTTAGAAGCACAACTACAGTATATATATATCTCTCTCTCTCTCTATCTCTCACTCTCTCTCTCTCTCTCTCTCTCTCTCTCTCTCGATCTCAACGAGTTGGCGTTATCATCATTATCGTCGTATTTACGACGTCGTCGTAGGGTTCGACGTTTATAAAGGGAGTTAATTGCCGGGAAAAGTCGAGAACGTATGCATTTTCCAAGTAAGACCGAATGATTCGTCGTCGTCGTCGTCATCGTCGTCAACGTATAACGACAACGATCTCGGTTATCGAGGTCTAACCACGAAGAGGTCAAAGTTCGCAGCAAGCTCGAATAGGATGAGATGAGAGAGGGCAACGACGTGCGGCTTTCGATTTTCGGCTTTCGAAACGTTAACTATAACTATCGGTTTGACCAAGGAGAAGTAAGAGTCAGGTCATCGAGCCATACCTCATTACGATTTTAAAACGAGATTTTGAAGATCTACGCGTTCGCCGATATATCATTCGAACAAATTAAAAAGGATAAAAAGAAAAAAAAAAAGAAATCATCGCACGAAATACAAATAAAAGATAATGTTAATGGAGAATGATAATGGGATGTGAGGAGAGATAGATAGATAGAAAGAGAGAGAGAGAGAGAGAGAGAGAGAGAGAGAGAGAGAGAGGATCAAAAAAAGTAAAAAAAAGAGAAGAAGGAGAAGAAATTAAAGAGGAAGATAAGGATATTTATCGCGATTAATGGCGGATTATCTAATGGCTAGTCGAGGCGTGTTTAATTCTCTCTCGAATTCTCTTCCTCCTTTTTTCATTCTTCCTATCTTTCTTTTTTCGTGCCTTTCCATTCCACGATGGTCTACGATAAAGCACCGGTTCCATAACGAATGGCAGAGAGAGAGAGAGAGAGAGAGAGAGAGAGAGAGAGAGAGAGAGAAGAAAGAGAAAGGAGGGCAGTTTTAAAAACGAATCTCTGTAGTCACCGAGTCGAGCCACCGAGTCGAGTCCCGTCTCTGAAAGAGTTAAAGTGAAAATATCCGTGAGATATTCGCGACGAATCCTCTCTATGTGTCTGTGTGTGTGTGTGTATGGGTGTGTGTGTTTATGTTTGTGTATGTATGTGAGAGAGAAAGAGAGAGGATAGAGAATACGAGTTTATCCTTTCTCTCTCTCTCTCTCTCTCTTCTCTCGGACGACTCTAAGAAACTCAGGATCGCTGAAGCTCTTTTAACGATTACGTCACTACTAACTCCTACGCAGCTTCCTTTCTACTGCTTATCTCAAAGTCGAACAATTTATCGAACGTTCTCTAACCACACTCGGACTCTCTCTCTCTCTCTCTCTCTCTCTCTCTCTCTCTCTCTCTCTCTCTGTCCTTGTACTTTCATCCCTTACGAACCTTTAAAGTAAATCTTCGGTTAAGAGTTACGTGATTTCACACTGGATTTACATCTTAGAGGCTCGTACGATCTATTTCATCCGATTCGATATTCTTAAAAACCCTTTAATATATGGATAAAATGCGAGAAAGCTTTGATTTATTCGTAGGGACGAAGTGAATTATCGTTACTACTTTATTACTATTTTTCGTCCGTCCAAGGCGAAAACAAATAATGTTTTCCGAAGGAATGATTTTCTATTGAGAGAGAAAAAGAAAGAGAGAGAGAGAGAGAGAGAGAGAGAGAGTAATAAAAATAGATTCCTCTCGTGAAAGATTATTATTTGTTATTCTTTTGCACGCGAAATAACGTGTAGCCTATCTTAACGCGTTAAAAAGTTTTTCGTCGTTAAGAAAACATGACAGACAGACAGAGAAAGAGAGAGAGAGAGAAAATTGTAATTCAGTGTACCTTCGGATATATCTTACTGTATAACGAGCGCATGAAGCGAGATTGTAGATTGAGATATACATAGGTATGTTGATATATTAAATACATAGATACATAGATACATAGATACATAGATACGTGGATACATCGTACGTGTATATACATTAGGAGGAGGAACGTGGCTTCGTTAAAATGGAAGAAATTTTACGCGTCAACGTACGATATTAATGTTCTTTCTGTCGTTCCAACGAAATAGTTATTTATAACGTAGATATATATTACTTAGAGTTAAATAGGAGAAGTTGTTAACCCTCTCTATAATCCATTACAAGTTCGTGTTTGTTATACCATATTATTATATTTCGTATCCTCCCCTATACTTTCTCTCTCTCTCTCTCTCTCTCTCTTTTTCTCTGTTTCCCTTTGATTCTAATCTCTAAGAGAAAACTTTTATCATTCCGACACAATGAAATATTTTCATTTAGGATAATAACACTTTCACATACGGAATTTTCTTTAATACTTTCTACAGATCCAATTTTAACTCTAGTCCAACGTGTACGTGTGTACGTGTGTATGCAACTCAACGATTTCCATATTTATTTTAACGTTTATATCCAAGAGATTTAATCCTTTTTTCAAAATAACGATAATTTCCAATGATATATATACATATATTTTTAAACGATGAAAAGTAAGAGGAGAGATTAGAGTATTATCATAGCGCGTTATCGAATGAGCTTTAACTTCTTGCAAATTAATTAATGTAAAATTAAATTCGTAGCTTTGGAACGATTATTCGTTTAGTTTCACTCGGCAAATTTTCATTCGTCTTTTTCCTTGAAATTATTTCGACAATGATTTCTCTCTCTCTCTCTCTCTCTCTCTCTCTATCTCTCCATCTTTTTCTCTCTTTGTTTTTTTTTCCGTCTAACTTGTTAATAAATACTTTTCAAAATGGACTGCGTATAATTAACGTACCTTTTTCCACAAACTCTCTCTTTCTATATATATATAGATATATATAGATATATATATATATATCGTTCTCTCGAGAATTCTGACGTTATTTCCGCAAAATTATGCTCGAAACTTCTTCCTCCTCGTTGATACTCTACCAGCTCGTAAAGCACTCGGCGGCTGTTCGCTCGAGCTCGTTTAGAATTTCATTTGCTTTTTAGGAAAAATCGTAAAGAGAGAACGCTTGTTCCCATTGGTTGATATCGACGAGGAGGAGGGAAGGGGATCGGACGAAAAATGAGTATGGACGGAGAAGAGTGGGAACGATCGAAAACAACAACAAAAAAATTCGACTAATTGACTGCCCGACCGTATCTACTGACGAGTATTATTCTTAAAAAAAAAAAAAAGAAAAAACAGAAAGAAAGAAGACGATTTATTCCTTCGACAATTCCGCGAACGTTAAAAAAAAAGAATCAAAACAAAAAAATAAACGCAATAACAACAACGATGACCTACCGGAGAAAAAGACGAACGTCAACGAGTATTTCCGAGGATATCCGAAGGATGTCGTTAAAAGAAAAAGAAAAAGAAATATAAAATAAATAAAGAAAGAAAGAAAGAAAGAATAAATGAAAAAGGAAAAAAGCGATCGAAGGGAATCGTCGTTCATTCAAATTTTCCAAGCCGCTATACGGACAGCGTAGAAAGAAACAGGAAAAAAGAGGAGATGGAGGAAAGGGGAAAAGGAGGAAGAGGAAGAAGAAGAAGAGGACAAGAAGGAGGAGGAGGAGGAGGAGGAGGAGGAGGAGGAGAAGGAGATTGAACGGGAAGAAAGAAAAAAGCTATCCGCGATTTCTCGTCTCGTCGGCAATTTCCTCAACATCTGCCATCGTACGTTTCTCTCTCTCTCTCTCTCTCTCTCACTCTCTCCTCTTGCTCTCTCCGTCTCTCTTCTCTGTCGTACAGCTACTCTCGTTATCCGACATTTTTTTATTCGTCCTTGTGCCACCAAGGAAATCGGTGTTCTTACGTTGGCAAGCAAGCAAGCAAGCAAGCAAGCAAGCAGACAGTCAAGCAGGCAGACATCCCCGGTTGAATCAACGAATTCCATCGTGAAATTTACGTTTTGCTAAGTCAGAAAGGAACGTACGAAGAAACGAACGAAGGACAAAAGGATAGAGATAGAGAAATATAGATAGATAGATAGATGGATAAAGAAAAAGAGAAAGAAAGATAGAGAAAAAGTGAAAGAGAGAGTGAGAGAGAGAGAGAGAGAGAGAGAGGAGAAAGATCCTACGGTGGATCCTTTTTCATCCCTCTTATCCCTGTTTCTAGAAGGGGGAACGTTTTTCCGGTCATTAGGTTCTCCCTTTTGCCCGCGTTAGCACAGAACTCGGTTCTAACGATATAAAAGTAGAACGAACAACGCCGTAGGACGATCCGCGAGATCGTTTGGAACGTTAAAGAACGCTTATATACATACGCCAAGTTGAAACCTTTTAAAATGAGATAACTAACGCGTACGAAATATATCACGTTTTGTCCCTTTTCGTTAAATACACAAGCAAAGTACGTAAGTACTTGGTTATTTACTTACTCAATTACCAACTCTTACTCGCCTTAACTTTTCCGTTCGTTTCCAACACGTCGTGGCGTGCTCGCACAATTTTTTTCTCACCCCTTTTTTTTTTTATTTTTTCCCTTTTTCTTCGAATCCTTCACGTTCGCATACAACACACACACACACAGATAGACGCGAACTATGCTTGACCATCCCGCGAATCCTCTTTTACGATCATATCGTCCGCCGCTACCTTCTAACGATTTCTTTTCTTTTTTTTTTTTTTGTTTTTTTCCTTTTTCATTTTCGATACAATCTATTCCTCCTCTCGAACTCGTTGATAACGTATATAGGAATATTTTATATTCGATAACGATCGATGAATATTCAAGGGATGAGATAATGACGTTATAAATAATATTAATAGTTAATTACGTCGTTTTATGTATATATAAATTCGTCCTAATTTCCATGCATACGATGGTTTTATCGTAATATCATGAATATTGGAAGGACAATTGTTTCTATCCATCTTTGTTGGAGTTAATTATTGTATATTATATCGCGATTGTTATTACATATCTCTCGTGGCAATCGCAATGTTAAATTTATAATGAGAAAAAAACAAAAGAGAAAGGGGAAAAGAAAAAGAAGGAATAAAATAAATCTTGAAATTTATCGGGACGGACGATTGTTCCCCTCTTTCTCGTTTTAATCGGGCTCGCAAATTCGTATTAGTTGCAAAGCTTGTGTCGAAGTAATAATAAGGATAAAAGAAAAGAAAAAAAGGAAAAAAGGAAAACACAACTACGACGATCTCGTTGGAAAAATAATGTTCTCACTTTAAAAGTCTCTCGTTCGAGATCTTTCATTTAAAGTACCGTTTCGTGGAGGAGCAACGTATTTACCGAAAGAAGAGGGTCCGCGTTTGAAGTATACTTGAAGTGGTAGGACGAATACCCTTGGTACTCGGTACAAGCGAGCGTTCCAAAGGACGAGAAGGGTACTTAGGTTTTGTTTGCTTACGTTGCCGCTTCGTGGTGGTGGTGGTTGGCCACTTGGTTGCCGACGAGAAAATAAAATTTCTTCGCTCGACAAAATCAAATAATTTCTTACGAGTTAATAAAGATAATAAGGATCTATGATCCAAGATTATATACGCGGATTAATCGCGAAACGTTTCGTTAAATCCTAATCGAACGAGTCGTTGATGACGAAAAGAAAAGAAAAGAAAAAAAGAATCCTGACGACACTACTCCAATGGACGAACGAGTTGCGATCTACATCTTTGTTTTTCTTTTTTTTTCTTTTTGCTCCTCGTTCGTTCCACCTCCAAACGAAAATTATTATTAAATGTTAAATCGATTTAACAGTAAAAAAAAAAAAAAATAGCAGAAAAAAAGAGAGAAAGAGCTGTATAC
>OU427017.1:2917500-2947500 GCA_911387935.1 Dolichovespula saxonica | reverse complement strand
TCAATACGAATCTTCGTAATCAAAACTGCGTGACGAAATTAGTTTCTATTTTATGATTGCAATGATATCTATCGTTATTGTCATACCATACGAATTATTAGCTATGGGAATACTATGATTATTTGGGGAATTTTCTTTCTATAATAATTTTGGTATTTTGTCGTTATGTAGGTACCTACGTACATGCATTTATGTACGTACGTACGTATGTATGTATGTATGTATGAGAAAATTCATGATTTATATGTATAAGTAATCAAGTAGAATTTTTGGATGTCATGCAAATGAATGCATACGTGCGTTTAATGATTTATCGATTCATTACATATTTTGATTTTAATACC
The DNA here is from genome assembly GCA_911387935.1 of Dolichovespula saxonica. Taxonomy (NCBI): domain Eukaryota; kingdom Metazoa; phylum Arthropoda; class Insecta; order Hymenoptera; family Vespidae; genus Dolichovespula; species Dolichovespula saxonica. The sequence goes on along the minus strand of OU427017.1, from coordinate 2,947,156 downwards.
TTCTCCCTCTCTCTCTCTCTCTCTCTCTCTCTCTTTTCCTCTTCTCTCTTTTTTTATTTATTTTTATTTTTTTTTTTTTTTGAGAAACTGTTATTTATAAAAACTGTTATAACATCTATGCATTCACCGACTATATATTATACATATAAATGAACGAGAAAGTTTTACCAATTTATATGCACTATTTCCGTCATATGCTTTCTTCTTTACAAAACATAATTTTAACGTGTACTCTCCGATTAAATTAGGTATCATTAATCGCACCGCGTATTTATATATGATCGAACGATAAAATTGTTTTCTTTTTTTTTTTTTTCGAAGGCCGTCGTTTCTTCAAATAGGAAAACTTATAAATAGTATAAAATGTATTGTATAATTTAAAATATATCGGATTCATGAAGGGGTATTGATGGCTACGTTAATTTATGATTAATTCGATTTAAACTCGTAAACTTCTTACCACGTAGTTTAATTAACAAAGGAGAAATGCGTTTTAATTATGACCGAATAGAAATAAACGTGAACGTTAATATTTGCGATCTCTCTCTTTCTCCTCCTTCCTTTCATTTTTAATTGTTTTTTGTATCTTTTGCTTTTCATCATGTTTCTTAAACTAATCTTCTCTCTCTATCTCTCTCAAAATAATAATTTTGCGCAATCGGTCGTTGCAATAATATATGTACGTGACTAGATAACTAGATGTACATAAGTATATATAATACGTACCTTACTTCGTAAGATTAGTAACGATTTGCCACTTCGAATTCTCACTCAAAGTCAAAACTGTTCGCGAGAGCCATTTGGGTAAACGGACAAGGAGTAGTTTCGGCAAATTTTCCGCTGACAATAGCGTTGCCGGTGAAGCGACGACGACCACCACCACCACCATCATCACCATCACCACCACCACCACCATCACCACCACCACCACCACCAACACCATCTCCATCTCCACTTACATTTAGATACGAACACCCTAAGGCGCTTTTGTCTCGTTCCACTCACAATCAGTTAACCCTAAGTCAATTTCCTAATTGAATGCCACTAGTTCGAGATGTATCTTCCGTCGAAGATCTCTGATAGATTTTCTTCGTTTCTACCGAGCCAAAAAATAAAAAAAAAAATTAAAAAAAGAAACGAAAAGAGCCGGGGAGGAAACAAAAAGCGAAGTGACGTTTTAAAAAAGGAAATAAAATTAAAAAAAAAAAAAAGAAAGAATAAAGAACGTTATGTTTTCTCTCTTGATTTTTTGCACTACCCTCACTGTCTTTTTCTTCCTATTAACTATCCGTAGAAAAAGCTAAAGAATGAATTTGAATGGCGACTAGGTGAACGAGCTTAAAGTCATACAATGGGTTGCCATGGGTGATGCATGAATGTATTATGAGGGCTAATGGCACCGACCGGCCCTGCCGTCGCGATGAACGCGAGATTATATCGTTTCTCTCTCCAACACATCGACACGTTTTTTATTTCTCTCTCTCTCTCTCTCTCTCTCTCTCTCTCTCTCTCTCTCTCTCTCTTTTTTTATCTCTCCTTCCATCCATCATCTATCTTTTCGTAGTCGGATCTTTTGTTTCTCGTAGCTTCGAGAACGATCAAACCGGAACGGAATAGATCGATGGATCGGCATTTAAAAGTCATGTTTTCTTTGAATTAATGAAAGAATTTTTTCGTTATCTCTGTATTTGTAAAAGAGCCAAATACGCGTACACACACGAGTCGTATGTACATATATATATATAATTTTAATTCAAATAATAATCGACGTATATATATATATATATATATATATATGAACGCGTGAATATGTTGATAAACTTGTTTCAATGTTTGGTGATTTTTTTTTTTTTCATCAACGTGTTTTTCTCTCTTCTCTTTTCTCTTCTTTTTTGTTTTCCTTTTTTTACTATAACGTTACAAAAAAAAAAGTAATTTGCCGCTGAAAGAAAAGTGGGTATTCAAGTAAGCGTAGTAATTACAATATCAATTAATAGGGAATATTCTATGGGGGTATCGATTTCTAACTATCACTTACGAACTATATCTCTCATGGCAATTCCATGGAACGCCGAACGACCAAAAATCCTCTTTTCGTTGGAATCGTTACTAAGTATACTCTATCTAAGATCTTGCCTCGTTGTTCTTCGCACAAGAAATACGGATCGACGAGTCGTACTTCGAAAAGTAAACCTTCCTTCAATACACGTAGAAGTAGTAGCCTTCTCTCTCTCTCTCTCTCTCTCTCTCTCTTTCTCTTTCTCTCATCCTTTTTTTACCATAAGATTCCATTGGTAGAAAGAAATGGGAGATCTTCGTATTGTTGTTGCTTTATCTTCCAACCCCCCCGTTAATGCTCTCTCCTTCTTTCTTTCTCTCTTCTCTCTATCTCTCTCTCTCTCTCTCTCTTTCCCTTGTTATTTTCTTTATTTACTTTTTACAATATTATTCCATTGGGAAAGTTCGTAACGTTCTTCGAAGCCAAACCCCGATCGTAGCTTGTTGTATACTATTATATTTACCCTTATTAGGTATTATATTATATTATATTATATATATATATATATATATATATATATATATATATATATATATGCATGTCTTATATATTTTCCTTTCATATAGATCTCTCGACGACAAAAGTTATACGTAAGTTATGATCGGATTCTCAAACGAGAAACGTTTCGAGTTCCGATTATTACGAGCACACGCGAGTTCTCTGATCCTCTATCTTTCTTATTCTCTCGATAATATAAGATCGATGAATTCAAGTTAAATGGTTTTTCGAGAAAATTATATAGAACTTTTATATTATGTGTGCTTCTGGTACATCGTAGTCGTAGTCGTTCTCGACGTCATCATCGTCGTCCTGGGATAAGCGTTTAACTAACCGTGAAACGATATTATTCGATCGATATATCTATATCGTAATAGATATAAATGAGAATTAAAATTCGAAATGTCTTTCGAACGTACGTTTTATACTCGTTCAAACGAGTTCCCTTTACCTCTTCTTTCTCTTTCCTTCCTTTCACGTTCTTTTCTTTTTCCTTAAAAAATGCGTTTCCACCATAATAAATCGAATTCGAATGGTACTTACGTCGGGAATATTTATTTCCCTTCTTCGATTTCAGCATTCTCGTTAATTCGCTCCCACGTGTTTTCCTTTTCTCGCGCGTAGAAGATAAAGAATTAAAGGGAAAAAAAAAATAAATAAAATAAAATAAAAACCTAAAAATTCATCGAGACAAATCGACCGGAGATTAAAAAAATAAAACATTAAATCTTATTTGAAGTGTAAGGTTTCTTTCTTTTTTCGTTTCTATTCCTTTTATTTTTCTCTTTTAAAATCATAATCTCCATAACGAATACGATTGAAAAAGCCCACTTCGAGGATTGCAGAATGGTGTTTCGTAAAAAGTTTCACGAGATCCATTAATAAAGCTAATTGAGCGATCCCCTATAATTTTGAAGTAAGGTATCATCTCCATCGGTTAATCTTATAACGTTCGTAATATTCCCACAAAGCTAAGATCGCGTGACTCGAGCTTATTTCGTCGAGAGAATCACAAATTACGTGCCCGAAGGAAATTCATCGACTCTCTCTCTCTCCCTCTCTCTCTCTCTCTCTCGCTCGCTCTTGAAGCTTATGAAGAGCATCCCCTTTTGTTTTTTAAGAAAATCTTCTTAATCGAGGGAAAGTGGTGCGTGTTAGATGCCAAAAAAAAGAGAGAGAGAGAGAGAGAGAGAGAAGACTGACAGACGCATGTCTTTCTCTTTCTATCTTAGTACAGTCAGAAAAAAAAATGTAAAAAGAAAGAAGAGAGAGAGAGACAAAGAGAGAGAGAGAGAGAAATTCCTCTCTTAGATGGTCCCTTTCGCTTTTTAAAACTCTTATTACTTCGCTGCCTACATTACGCGAGAACGTCCAAGAACTTTCTCAACTTTCACGGTATTCGTATGCATCCCCCGTACCAACGACGAATTATTCAAGAATTCTCGAAAGAGAATCTCTCGGAAGATAAGGGAAAAAGGACAGAACGAAGATTCCGCGTCGTAGGGCCGTTAATCCTATCGGGTTCTCTTCGTATCGATCTACGAACGAAGAAAACCAGAGATGGAAACTATTAATAGAAAAGGAAAGAAACGAAAGATCGTTATTGCATTTCGTTTACACTTTTTCTTTCTTTGTTTTCTTTTTGTTTTTTTAACACTGTATACGTCGGTGTATAACGTTAGATTAATATTTCACATTTACATCATCGAATCTTTATTGGCACATAAATAAATAAATAACAATCTAAACAAATAACGGACAATAAATGGATACTTTTTAATCGATCTTTCTTTCTTTCTTTTCTTTTCATTTTTTCCTAAAAAGAAAAATTCCGTAGACATTTAAATTGTTACGACTTACCGATATTAATGAAGTTCGAGACCTGTGTTGCTTTTTTTTTTATCGATTTACGATCGTAAGAAGGAAAATAAATGAAGTGAAGATCTATTAGAAATAATATCGCGTTGTACATTTAATAACAGTCGTACGTACGTGTAATAAATAAATAGATGTTCGTATATTTGAATACACGAAGAGCCCGTTTCATTTCGACGAAATAATCGATTATATAGACGTGTGCAAGATGCGTCCATTTGCGAGGCATGCGTTAAAGGGTGGGAAAAAGGGAAGAGGATACTTAATCCAAGATCCGTAAGGTTACAAAAAGGGAACCAACAGTAAAATTCTTTTCACGTTCTTGATCCGCGACAGGATTCGTAATTTTGGTTAGAAGACGGTTGGAGCACGTTCGCAGAGCTTCTATCTCTACATCTATTCTCTGTTTTACTCACTCTTTCTCTCTCTTTCTTTCTTTCTTTATAACTCGCTCGTTTTTCTTTTTCTCTATTTCATCCCACTCCAGTTATTCTCCTACGTAACTTAACGAAACGTGCGCGAAATAAAACGAGGACTATTGCGCATAATGCGAGAGATAGGCCACGAAAATACGTGAGAATTGAAAAGTTCATGCGATGGCTCACTTTTCTTAGGATCGCTAAAGTCGATGTAATAGTGGTAGTATAAAAAGGTTTTATCGTTCGTCATATATACATATATGCATTTTGAACTGACACTCGAACTCGATCTCGCTCGTTGTACGGGTGATTTAGAAAAAAAAAAAAAAAAAAAAAGAAATTAAAAAGAGGAATAGATAAATAAAAAAAAAAAACAAAGTACAATTCATATATTCGAAACACAAAGTACGCGTATATATTGGATGTATGTCTGCATTTAATCGTGTTTTAATTAGTTGGTTCGTCGCGATTAACAAGTTATGCATACGCGATCTCTATTTGTAATATAAAACGAAACGAACGGAAAAAAAAAAGGAATAGAAAAAAAAATATATATATATAATGACGCGAGGACGTGTAAAAGGACCAGAACGGTATTACTGCGTGATCCGGTGTTGAGGAAAAATTATTAAGCTCTCTGGCATTGGCCGTTGAACGATATCGAATGACGACGAGTGCATATTGCAGTGGTTAAAAAATGAAAGAGAGAGTGAGAGAGAGAGAGAGAGAGAGAGAGAGAGAGTGAGAGAGAGTTTTCGGTCGAAGTCAAAGGGAAAATGGAAAACCGACGAAATCAATTTTACAGTCAGGTTCTCTTTTCTTTTTTTTTTTTTTCTGTTTTGTTTTTTATTTTATTCTTTTTTTCTTTTTTTACATCGCTCCGAACTCGTTCCGGATACGAAAAAAAAATTTTCATGGCTTTTTTTCCGTTAATCATCGCGTCTATCGTTGAGAGAGCTTGTTTTGAAAGAGCTTTTCTTCGTTTTTTTCCTTTTTGTTTTTTTTTTTTTTTTTTTTTTTTAATCGCGTAACAAAATAGAAAAGAAAATGCGGGATCTGCGCAGTGTGTGCAAGAAGTTTTCTTTTTTTTTTTTTCAGAAAAGTAATCGTGACACTTAACTTAATATTATCTATTCAAGATCCTCGTAAGATCCTCGTTGCAAATTTATATCGACGAACGCAACAACGATGGTACGGTTCGAGTGACGATATTTTTCCTCGTTTTCGAAACGAATCGAACCTTACACGTAACAGTCGTTTTGAACTCTATCCAGGGATGTAAAATCGACGAAAGGAATACGAAAGTATGTGAGAACTTTCGGCGCTTTCGAGTTACAAACGTGTGCATCGCAAAGGGGAACGGAGAAACCTATGAAGCTGGTTAGAATATTTTCGAGATCTAGTTTTTAAGTTGCCTCGATCTCTCTCTCTCTCTCTCTCTCTCTCTCTCTCTCTATCATATCCGTATTACCTTCTTTCGTTTTCTTATTTTACCTCTTTCATCTTTATATCATCTATCCATCCTTCGTGGCGTCCCTTTGATACGAATCAATGGCTCGAATCGATTTAAGTTCCTTTTCGATAAATTATATCGGGAAATATAATGATTCGGTTCGTTCCTTAAAATTATTTTCATGGATGTTTCGTCATTAAATTTATCAACAACAAAAAAATATATATATATTTATAAAAAAAAAAAAAAAAAAAAAAAAAAAAACAAAACGAAGAAAGGAAAGAACAAATAAATCGCGTATAACTTTTGATCGCAACGATTAACGAGAAAGAATAGAAAAGAAAAAAAGTTAATAATCATTTATTTTTCAACTGTTACAGATTGGCTCACTCAAGAACTACTTCCTATTCTCTCACAGACGATTGAACAAGAGATCATTGACAGAGAGCGAGCCGCATCACAGAATACTGAGAGACGATTCGCGGGTAAGTAATGTACCAAAACGAGATTTCCCTTTGAAGACAAATTCTCTCTTTGATACAATTAACGATGTGCCGCGACTTGAAGGGGGGTATTAAAATAAATACGAAAGAAATCCCATTGACGAATCGCATTTTACGAATTTTGAAACCTCGAGTGAAGAAATGAAATAGGCCCCCCTTCGTACCAACCCTTCGATAACGTTTTCATCGTGAATCAGTAATGACGCGAGCGTGATCGTTTCTTTCTGTTTTTTTTTTTATTTTTCTCACGAGGAAAAGCAAAGAGAATCGCTAAAAAATATTGAAAAACGATGAAAAAGGGAAAAGCTCGACTCTGATATTTCTGAAATAAAATCCCTTCCGTTTGTAGGTGGTCTTTAAATGTACTCTAGAAGAACTCTCTCTCTCTCTCTCTCTCTCTCTCTCTCTCTCTCTCTCTTTAAGATAGAGAGAGAAAACGATAAAATACTATCGTGTTGAGAAAGACAATATTGTCTTTAGAACGCTCGAAGGGAGCACCTACCGTTTGGGTTTTCTTTACCAGGACAATAGAATCTTCGAGATGCGCTTTAAATCGAACGTTGGGCCGGGGGAGGGAGTGAGGGTGGGATGGAGAGAGGTAGGGGGAGGGGGAAGGGGTGGTGTACGTCTTCGGAGAAAAGAGAATCCGTGATATTTCGATATTACTCCTCTCTGGATCTCTCTCGTTCTCTTACTTACTTTGGAACAACGTTTACCCCATTGCCCGTAATTCGTGAACATCAAATTCGTGACCCCGATAAACGAATTCCCAAGTCGCTCGTTATTTAATCCTTGAGGAGTTATGGGATAATTTTATGCATACCGCGGGAGAAAGGGGAATGTCGAATTCTTCTTCTTCTTCTTCTACTTCTTCTTCTTCGAGAAAGAGAAAAAAAGAATAAAGGAAAAAAGCGAATCCTTCGAATTAATCCGAGCTCGAGAGATTATCAATGTAAAATATCGATAGAATTTAAAACCCTTCTTTGAAATTTTTGGATTAATTTTCTTTTTATTTTTTTTCTTTTTTTTTTTTATTATTAAAAAAAAAAAAAAAGAACAGAATATATCCGTGTCCATCCTCTGATTTAAATCGAAAAGAAGAGACACTACGGTCACAGGGTCGAATTTATTCCCGTCGAAAAGCTCGATTCTCGAGGATCGATACTTTCTCTCTCTCTCTCTCTCTCTCTCTCTCTTTTTCTCTCTCGTGTTATATCGTCTAACTCCTTCTAGTGTTACTAGTTTGGAGAGAAGGGAGGGTAGCTCTCGTTTTCCTTTCGCAACTCCTCGGTATTTCTTATTCACGACACGAGCCGCGGATTTTCGATGTGTTTCTTCGACGCCGACAGGATTTGCCGATTCTCTTTTACACGTTCACGAGAAGGAGGATCCTTCAACGACGAGAGAACAACGACGGAACGTCTTTCGACATTCTTCGATAATACATACGACGTATTCCTCGTTTTCTTACCTTTTCCTTCCTTTATCTTTTTTACTTATTATTTTTATCCTTTTCTTTTACATTTTTTTTTTTTTTCTTACTCATCCGCTTCCTTAATCTTTGATTCGTTCCTTTTTATTCTCTCTCTCTCTCTCTCTCTCTCTCTCTCTCTCTCTCTCTCTCTCTTTCTTATTGTTCGAACAAATTTATAGATAATATGTATCGCTAATAATACAATACGCATCTACTACGCGAACCTGTAAGGATATAACGAGTTCATCTCACAGCAGTTTCGTCGTCGAAGACTTGCCCGCAAGTTTATTTTACGAGCTTCATCCTTCCTCTACCCTCCACCCCAACCCTCTCCACCCACCCTCCTAAGCCACCCACAAAGTCTTCTCGCCCTCTTTTACGTTTTACGATCGACTCAACGTATCCGCCAAACGATCCTGGTTTTGCGTTATTTACGTTTCGCGCGATCATTTATTCAAAACGTATCGGTCGATATGGTTTTCGACTCGCGACGGAAAGGATAAGAAGAAGAAGAAGAAGAAAAAAAGAAAAAGATAAAATAAAATGGAATAAAACTAAGAGGAAGTAGATTGGGATACGGTCATTCGCGGAGATCATTTTCTTCGATCGAGAACGATGATTTATTCGATGATGATTTAAACGAGAGTTAAAAATCGTTGACATTTAGATTGATCGATAATTGCGAAGAGACGAATAAAGGGAAGAACGTGAGTGTGTATTTTTTATTAGAGATGAGTTTTCTGTATGTAATATTCGTTCGATTATTCCTTTCAAATAACACAGAGGATATATGCTTTCTCGGATGTACGACGTCGTGGCATCGAAGGACGAAGGGAATAGGGATTGACAGAGATAGAGATAGATAGAGAAAGAGAGAGAGAGAAAGAGAGAGAGAGAGAGAAGAGATTTCTTCGTTCGATTGTGCATTCTCGAAGCATTTGAACGTTTCGTCCTTTCGGAAACGACCTTGTTGAGATAGACTCGAAATCGTTGAGCCGCGAACGATCAGTTGAGAGAGAGAAAGAGAGAGAGAGAGAGAGAGAGAGAGAAAGAGAAAAAGAGAGAGAGAGAGAGTCTACCTTAGCATTCGTGATTCATAGGATGCATTTTCGTGAATGTCGTATCCTCGTCCTCCTCGTCGTCGTCGTCCTCGTCGTCGTCGTCATCCTCGTCGTCGTCCTCGTCCTCGTCGTCGTATTCGTTGTCGTCATCGTCATTGTTATGTAGTAGTGGACACGAACATCAGAACTCGGAACTCGGCCGATCCGTACAATGCGTAACCCGCCTTGCATTCTGGATCGTAGCCAAAATGCAAAGATCGTGAATCTCGCGCCGGTGAAAGGGGAATTGCAAGACGGACAGAGAGAGAGAGAGAGAGAGAGAGAGAGAGAGAGGGGGAAGAGAAACATGGATAGATAGATAGATAGATAGATAGATAGATAGATGAAGTTAGAAAGCAAGAGAGAGAGAATGAAAAAGAGAGAGAGAGAGATCGAAGAGAGATCAGTGTGAATAAAAGTGATTTTATTTTATCTTATTATTACAATATTGTATAAAGGAATGTAGAAATTATACGTAATGTTTTAATACGAAATGCGAGGGTTAAAATTGACGTAAATTAATAAATAACGTTACGAAGAAATGAAATGTATTTAATGAAATGAGAAGAGTAAAAAAAAAGAAAAGAAAAGAAACCGATAAAAATCTCGACTCTCTCTCCCCGCACGATTTTCTGTATTTTTTTTTTTTTTTTTTTTGTATTTTCTAACTTTTTCGGTAGTAGGTAAAAAAAAAACAAAGGGGTAGAGAGAAGATACGCATGAACGAAATAGACGATTTTCTCGTTCTAGTCGGCCGTTCGGTACTCTCTCGAATTAAAGCTCTTCGTTCCGGGAACGTTTTTCGTTGATTGCTCGATTAACGACCCGCATGTTCGCCGATCCGCGTCCTAACGACCATCAAACCCTCTCTCTTTCATTCTCTTGTGTTCCATCCTTCTCTTTCTTTCTCTCTCTCTCTCTCTCGCTCTCTCTATCCATATATATGTATATTCACGAAAAGCGCGGATATTTCGCGGCAAATGAAAGTAAAACGACGTCGCCCATTCGACGTCGAGAGTTCAACTAATTTACAAGCTCGTAACTGCGAGCGCGCCCTTGCGTTTTACGCGTCCAACTTTATCCTCCCGCAGAAAGCAAAACGAAAAAATGAAGAGAGAGAGAGAGAGAGAGAGGACAATAAGAATAAAGTGTGGAGAAAGGGAAGCAAGGAAAAGATGGGAAATTTATCGAGCGTCGAATCGACGTTAATTGTATGTACTAACCCGACGCGCTTCTCAACGATTATTTCCGCGATATTTATTTTAAGAAATGTGCCGTAAAAATTCGTATAAAGCTTCCTCTCTCTCTCTCTCTCTCTCTCTCTCTCTCTCTCTCTCTCTCTCTTTCTCTATCTATCTATCTCTCTGTCTGTTTTAACGTCGGCTAAATGAACGAATAACGTGCCAAAATGTGAGATAAGAGATGGAATTGATAGCGTGAAACGTCGATTGATGTCATTCCGCGAAAACTCGTTTCTTTCGAGAAGATAAAGAAGATTTAGAAAGAGAAAGAAAGCGTAAAACCGAGAAGCTGTGTTTCTTCATCTACAAAAGATGTGTACTCTATCTGTATATATATATATATATATATATATATATATATATATATATATGTAAAAAAAAAAAAAAAAAAAAAAGAGAGAGAGAGGAAAAAAGTGTATCGTCGCGTTAAAATTAATTTATTATCGATATTTTTACAGGTGCACTGGTTCCAGCAGCAACATGAGAAAAAACGTAAGAAGAGAGATTTCGAGGCAACGTCCTTCGTCCCTTTTGGCGATTATCCACCTTTCTTCGATGATTTCGGACCGCGTCCGAGACAGGCTCCGTCTTATCATCGTCAAAGAAATCGGGGCGTACCCTTTCAAAATTTATTCACCGATCCGTTGTTTAAGGAACAGTGGTACCTGGTAAGTTTTTTTTTATATCCCTTCTCTTTTTTTTATTTGTTTACGTGGAATCCTTTTTTTTTTTCCTTCACCTCCCTTAAACGCACGCGGACACAAGTCTCACGTTTTATCGTTCGCAAGAAAGTTTCGATCGTAAGCAAGGATCGAGCGTAAGAAAATTTTATACGAATGACGATATATATGCATATGTATAAAGAGAAAAATAAAATGAGCTCTGGTATATTCGAAGGAGATTACGAAAGAAAAGAAAATTGACGAAAGAGGAGGACCCTTAGAAAAATTTCATTAAAATGAAAAATTGCTATGGACGGATGGAATTTCAAAGAGTGTATCGTGGATTGTTGCGCGAGTAATTTCGACGTTGATAGGAAAAACGGGTTGATACTCAACGTCGAAGATCTTCATCCTGGTTGAATCTCACTACGTCTCGAGAGAAACTAGTAGCAGCGAGAGAGAAAGAGAAAGAGAAAGAGAGAGAGCAAGTTGAGTGCGACGAATTACGTGACGGGAATGTATCGTTCAACGAACCATGTGACATTCGATAAAGGTTGTTCGGCGAGGCCTCGCAAACGTATTTTACGAAATCCGACTCTCTCTCTCTCTCTCTCTCTCTCTTTCTCTTCTTTCTCTCTCTCTCTATCTCTCTCTCTCTCTCTACGAGAGTGCGTGCTTCGAAAATCGTTTCGCTTCGATGAACGGACAAAAATTCGCGATCCGGTAAATTCGGCGGCGGCGGTACAAGAAAATATTCGAGTTACTTAAAACGTTGTCGCAAAATCGCCGATTTTAAAACAAAATTCTTTAACATCGATGTCCCTATTACGCGCATATATTTATATATTATATATATTATATATTATGTATATACATATACGCAATATATTATCAAAATAATCGCTCAAAATGAAATATTCATCGACCGAATACGAATCGTAAGACGGGGCATCGTCGTCGTATATATTTTTAATTTTTTTATTTGTTTATTTATTTATTTATTTATTTATTTTTTTTTTTTTTTTGAGAAACAAGCCGAACTAATCGTCGAATAATTGTCATATTCCATTCGTCAGTCTACAAATGGGACGATTTCTTTCTTCTCTTTCTTTTTCTACGAAGCACAATTTTATCAAATTATTTTCTTTCTCTTTCGTTTGTCCGTTTTCTTTCTCTTTTCGTTGTTTTTGTTGTTGTTCTTTTTTTTTTGTCTCTCTCGCCCACTCCTTCTCGCATTACCAATTAACGAAGCTCCAACTTATACACGTATACACGTGCATACATGCATAAACTTCAACGTCGTATTGCCAACACAAAGGACCAATTATCGCGTTATAACGAACGACGACCGCGTAATAACTTCGCGACTGAAATAATTTGCATTAATTCTCGGGTCTGTTTATCGTATAATCGAATGTCCGGTAAGGTCGAAGGGGGGTGGAGTGGGTGGTGTAGGAGGGGAATGTAAGCGAGATACCGAGTTAATCAGCCGAAATACCGGCATATCGAATCCGCTCATGCTATTACGATTGATCGCACCGAACGAATAGAGAAAGAGAGAGAGAGAGAGAGAGAGAGAGAGAGAGAGAGAGATACATTAAGCCGCTCGATACGCACGTTTATGCTTTCAGAATGAAACTGATACGAGCATCATTCTTTTTTGTTTTGTTTATCTGCACCCTTCCTCCTTATTTATATTTGTCTTTTTTATTTTTTGTTTGCATTTCAATTGATCGATGCAGACAGAAAGAAAGAAATAAAGAGAGAGAGAGAGAGAGAGAGAGAGATAAAAAAAAAAATATATATTAATTAATTCGACCACCATTCGTAATAAACTGTTATTAATTTTGCATTAATATTGCATAATGTTACTATTTCTGTTATCAGTATTATAATTGTTATTAATTGTATCGAAAATTAACACTTAAACGATAAAATTTCATCTCTTTCCTTCCTCTCTCTCTCTCTCTCTCTTTGTCCCTATACGGTTAGAAATATAAAGAGGAATGCAGGAAGAGCGTGTAATAAATTAAATTGTATCGTTATCCAGGGAGAATGTCATTTGCAGCCATTAAGAAAATTAATTTCCATTCAATATTAAATGATAATGATAACCGTTAATTGCGTACGCTCTTTTCACTTTTTCGTTTCGCTTTTCGAATGAAAATAAACAAACAAATAAATAAATAAAGAAGAGAGAGAGAGAGGAAGAGAGAGGAAGAGAGAGAAAAATGGAAAAAAGCAACAACGTTTCGCGATGAAATTTCTTTAGGACGATGGGAGTTAACGTAATCTCGTTTGTGACAAAACGTTCGAAAGGATTGAACGTCAATTGCGTCGTATAAAAAAAAAAAAGACAAAACAAAAAGAACAAAAAATAAATAAATAAAAATGTAAATACACCTGTTACATATCAATATATATGTGTGTGTGTGTCGGGAATAATAATAATACCGTTTCGTGAATTAAAATGGACGAAGGCTAATATATAAATACTCCAATGATATTAACGATTAATTTTACTGCGATCAACTCGCCCGTGCCATTTCCAGAACCGTAATTAAAGTATCCAGGATTTTCCCACGGGTTAAATGAAACCTTTTCGTTTCTACTCGAGCGCCCTTTGAATCCTCTGCGTCAAACGAAAGCCCTTAACCTGCCTCCGCACCTTCGTTACTAATTTCCAAACGAATCTCTCGCTACAACGCACGGCTTATTCATTATAAACCACGTCCACGTTTATTGTGATATTAAATGAGAAATCTCGTTCATCGTGAGGAGGATGAGGAGGATGAGGAGGATGAGGAGGATCGATGACGGTGCAGACGATCGGAGACGATTAAATCGCAACTCGAAGTATAGAGTGTCGATTATATCGGGTGAGATGAGAATAAAGAAAAAGAGAGAGAGAGAGAGAGAGAAGAAAATTAAAAACAAAACGACAAACAAAAAGAAAAGAAAGAAAAGAAAAGGAGGATATCACGAGGATATATCGAACTCTCGAGAGGGACGTTAAAGCTCGATAAAACGAGATTAAAGTGCACTTATCCACTCTCTTTTTCATTCTTCGTCATCGTCATCGTCGTCATCGTCGTCATTTTTTTTTTCTGTAATCTTTTTCCCATTCCCTTTTCTTTCCCATTGCTTTTTCGATCGAACGTACGCATATTTTCCAATGGAAACAGAACGTTCAACGTCGTTCAACGAGCTTTTCGCAGAGCCAATTACGTCGCGCGATGAACGATGAAAAGCTCGATAAAAAGAAACTTCGAGAGAGAGAAGAGAAGAGAAGAGAGTAGAGAGAGAGGGGGGAAGGGGGGAGGAGGGAGGAGGGGTAAAAGCAACAACTCGGAATAACCGAGAGCTGCATCTCAATGACAACGGTAAAGATCGTAAAAATTAAGCGTCACGTAGCATCGTGCAACGCATAACTATGGTTGGTTGGTGAGTGGGTGGGTGAGTGGGTGGGTGGGTGGGTGGGTGGGTGGGAGGAGCCGTTCTCTTACGTTTTCTCTCCTATAGCGCGTTCTCATGGAAAACGTGATTCCCTTCGAGACGGAGAACTAACTTCATCGTCCTACGGGATTTCTTGGACTCTTAAGGAGCTCTCTTTTCTTTCTCTCTTTCTTTTTCTTTTTCATCCTCTTCCTCCATTCTCTCTCTCTCTCATATTCCTTGAGAGAAAAGGGGGAGAAAAAGAAAAAAGAAATACAAAAATGTTCGCAATGAAATGAATATTCTGGTTCGCAGAATCGAGAGAGTGAACATTTTACAGAAAAAAAAGAATAAAAATAAAAAAATAAATGAAACGAAAAGAGAGAGAGAGAGAGAGAGAGAGAGAGAGAGCAGACTATTTATTTGTTTTTTTTTTCTTTTTTAATTTAATTTAACGAAACAGATGTCGTTCGATGAGGGTTGTAAGAAAAAAGGGGAAAGAGAAAAGAGTGATATTAATAAAATTATACGAATCTCTGAGGTAGCTTTATCATACAAGAGAAGAATGAGATTTCGAAAGTAGGGATTATGGAGAATAATTCGATAAATTTGCGAGTAACATATTGTTGCATACGGCCAAGTCGCACACGCATACGGTTTACGTAGTTTTGTATGTAGAGAAGATGACCGCTTTCGTATTTTCGCTTCGTGCCTGCTTATAACGACAAATTCACGTAAGGCAAATCCGATAGCAGAGTTTTCCCCGATTCCCTTTCCTTCCCTCGTGCACGCCCTTACATTTCGACCATTTTTCTACAACCCTCCAATCCATGTTACCACTACTACTACTACTCGCAAATCGTACGTGATACGTTTGAATGCAGCAAATTGAATTGCTATTATATGCGAGCCCAAGCACCCTTTGAGATTTCTTTCTCTCTCTCTCTCTCTCTCTCTCTCTCTCTCTTTTTGTTTCCTTCTTCTTCTTTTCCTTTTTATTATTGTGTTTCTTGATTTTCTTTTTCTTCCCCCGATGCATTTCGGTATTCAACGAACAACGTGACCGTCGTCCTTTTTTCCGTCCTTTTTGTCAAATATTACACATGCGCGCACATGTCGAGATTTCTTTTCTCTCGTCCCCTTTCTTTTTCTTTTTTTCTTTATCCTTTTTTTATTATTCGATACGTTCTTCTTCTTCTTCTTCTAATAACACGTCGGGGACGACTGCACCCGTGTGAACAATATCGAAGAATCGTATAGATACCCATCCGATATAACACGGTTTACGAAATGCATTCGTTTCACTTGTTGCATAATATTGACTCTTTTAATTGCTTTTGGTATTGCCAGAAGCTCGATCGAAACGAAATAATAATAAGAAGAAGAAGAAAATGAAAAAAAAAAAAAAAGAGAAAAGTTAAAGGAAAAGAAAAAGGGAAACGAACCGATGAAATCAAAAAAAAAATTTTTAACGAAACGATGAAATAAAAAAAAAGAAATTACGAAGAAGTTACAAATCAATGAATAAGAAAAATTTAGTATAGGAGGGACCTGTTCGGGTCTCCTTTTACTATCGGCCACTATCGAATTGCTCCTTAATGCACTCTCGTACGTATTAGTATCCAAGAGAATTGGATTAGTTTCGGGAGCGAAATGGCCGCGCGAAAATGTGTTTCCGTAGCAAACAAGTGCAATTTCGTGTAGTAACTTTGAACGTAGTTGTGTGTGTGTGTATGCGTTCTGCACTCGGTACTGGAGAGAGGAGAGGGGGATTTACTCGTGTCTAAATATGTATTCTACGTGCACGTCTATGAAATAACGAAGAGGCATTTATACAAATTGCTTTGACCGCTTTCGATTAATTTAACGTAACAGTGAAAATAATGGTAGATAAAACATATATATGTATATATGTATGTATATACAATAGGGAACACATTAGTGGTGCATAATGAGGGTACACACTGCAAGTTTGTCTGTTTATCCTACCCATACATATTTATTATATTCCCATATATATATATATATATAGATATATATATTTATTTATATGTATATTTTCTACCTATATATCCCTTTCGCGTTTTCTCTTTTCTTCTCTTTTCTTTTATCGATATTATTTATTAATTTATTAATTTATTTATTTATTAGATATTAATTATTCACGATCTTCTACGTATCCCGTTCGTCTTTTCTCTCTCTCTCTCTCTCTTTTTGTTTTTCTTTTCGTCGATATTATTTATTTATCGATTTATCAGTTATTGGATTATTCCGTCACGATTTTCCGTGTATCCCTTCGTTCTCTTCCTCTCTTTTTCTTCTTCTTCGTTTTTTCTTTTATCGATATTATCCATTTATTTATGTATTTATCGATTTATTAGATTATTAATTATTCCATTACGATGTTGAATTTGACGATCGACGAAATTCGCGTGGAAAAGCAAAGCAATTTACGGTTTTAAAAAATTATTACATTATTATTGAAATATTTGTTAAAGTATTAAAATCTTTATTAAACGTGACAGAAAGAGAGAGAGAGAGAGAGAGAGAAAATAATAAAGAACATTAATTGAAAATTAATTCTTGTTCATTATGTGTATATATATATATATATATATATATATATATATATATATATATATAAATAGTAAAAGAAAACAAAACAAAAAAATTAAAAAATAGAATAGAACAAAAACGTTTTACGTTCAAAGAAATATGGAATTATATCCCTTCGTTACTGCGAAGATTATTATTACTCGCGAATTTACATTATACTTATACATACACACACACACACACACGCACACATATCTGTACGTGGGAGTAATAGGATTAAATGTTTTCTTCCACGTGGCTTTGCAATTTTTTTTTCTTTCTTTTTTTTTTTCTTTGTCCTTCTTCCTTTCTTTTAAAGTCGTCGAAACGGATACGTAGCTATCCTATGTAAATGTTTACCACGGAATTATCTTAAAACGAATGGTAAACACTCTTTTCTCTCTCTCTCTCTCTCTCTCTCTCTCTCTCTCTCTCTCTCTCTCTCGCTCTCTCCATTTCTCAATCTTTCTCTTCGCCTTCGCTCATAGGTCGACTGAAAATATTCAGCTACGACCAACTCAATTAACTCAATTAACAAATAAATCTGTTGTTGGTAAGATCGAAAGGAAACTACGTCGAGTTGGGTAAATACTAAAAAGCACAGAATTACAAAACCTCGTCTCGTTGACGTTTACATAACGCGCGATGGAGTTTTGAAATATTATAAGCTATAATACATTTTATATATATATATATTTTTTTTTTCTATTTATATGTATATTTCTAATCCGTACGTATGCGTTTAAAAAAACGCGTGAGGATACGTTCGTATTATCTTTCGTAGTTACGTAAAATCAGCAAGAAATTTTACTGTGATTTGATAAAGGGGGGGGAAAAAAAAACCAGACAATATTTTTCTTCGCCCGATGCGTTTAATATTTCTCTTTTCTTTTCTACCTTTCTCTTTCTTTTTTTTCGCTTTTTAACCGCGAAGCACGAGGAAAGAAAAGAAAAAGAAAAGTATACACGTTCGAAGATAGAAAATTTTTCTTTATCCTTGTCAATCGGACGGTCGTATCATTCAAATGAATTAATTAAAAAATATTTTCTTTTAGAACGGTGGTGCCAAAGATGGATACGACATGAATTTAGGGCCAGCCTGGCAAAAGGGTTACACGGGTAAAGGCGTGGTCGTGTCAATATTAGACGATGGCATTCAAACTAATCATCCGGATCTTGCGTTGAACTATGATCACGAGGCGAGTTATGACATCAATGATAACGACTCCGATCCAATGCCACGGGACAATGGCGACAACAAGCATGGCACTCGTTGCGCTGGCGAGGTAGCAGCAGTAGCTTTTAACCAATACTGCGGCGTTGGAGTTGCTTATAATTCCAGTATCGGAGGTAATCATTTATAATTTTAATCATTTCCAAATTAATGGAACGAAAAATTGTTTGCGATAAGACAGGTTCGTCGATTCTTCGATACTAAACGATTATTCAAATAATAAAGCTATCTTGATATTCTTTTATAATCGATTAGCTTTTTTAAATTGACAAAAAATAAGTATCATCGGAGTTCCTGAAGATAGACTTCACTTTATACACGACAGTATCGCCGGTAACCACCGTCGGTCGGTGAGAAGCCATTTTTTTTTTTAACCCCTTCCGTTAGGCAATATTCGTGCAGGCGCGTATTGACACGCGAATCTCTATTGGAAGTCGAGGTAGTATAACGTGTTGCCTGTTTTCAGGCGCTATACGTCCAATTTCTCCGCATATAAAATTCTAACGTCGTAAAATCTCGTAAGCCGAAGACTCGCGATAATAATGAAATTCTTCTTGGGAAAAACACGTGAACCACCTTAGATAATAAATAACACCGGTCGTATACCAAATAAATGTGCGTACTACGTTTAGTCCTCGCTTATAGAGAAAATTATTTGGAGATACCGTGGCGTTTATTATTATTATTCGAGATGCGTCTCGTGCTTTCTCGGGGATATGCAATTAATTCGAGAATCATAGGATCAAAAGCCTCCCCCCCCCTCCACCGTATCATCCAGGAGAGTCGACGAACTTCCTCAAAATCTTAGCACGTAGGATTATACGTGTATATGCGTGCGTACGTACGATAAACGTACGTATAAAAACAATGGGTGTCTCAAAAGTATCACGTGTCAAGACGAAAGTCGTTTCTAAGGGAAGAAATGAAAAAAAATACATAAAATTATGTCCTCCTCGCGAAGAGAAACGATAAAATAAAAACGGGTGGTTTTTGAGTTCGTGTCTCGCGTCGTTCGTTATTCGAATTGAATGATCGATGATCTTTTTGGGACACCTTGTATATATGATATATAGAAAGTGAGAGAGAGAGGGAATGTAGAAAGTCACGCACGTACATACCTAACGTGTTTTCAGGCGTGCGAATGCTCGATGGCCCGGTAAACGATGCCGTCGAAGCCAGAGCGCTAGGATTGAATCCTGATCACATAGACATATATAGCGCTTCTTGGGGCCCCGAGGACGATGGAAAGACGGTAGATGGTCCTGGTCCGCTCGCTAGAAGGGCTTTTATTTACGGAGTAACAAGCGTAAGCGAATTTCATTCGTTTTAACTTTTATCTTTCTTACTTTATTTCTTTCTTTCGTTCCTTCCTTCCTTCCTTCTTTTCTTTTTATTTCTTTTCTTCTACTACCTTTTTCCCTCTCTTTTCTTTTTCTCTTTCCTCCTCCCTCCCTCCCCCCACCCCCAGTTTTTTACGAGTTATACCCGAGCGTTAAACTTTTTATCCCTCGATGATTCTCCAAGCGAAAAAGAGAAGCTACTACTGTATTATCGATTCGAAATCCGACGAGAGCAGACCCCTCCTTTTATGTTATGCAAAGTAGAATAACTTTTCGGCTGACTCCATGAATTTCTAGAATTGCTCGTGACATTTGCCTCTTTTTTTTCTCTTTCTTTTCTCTCCCTTTTTTTTTTCGACTCACTTCGCGCGAACAGCGTAAAAATCGGTATTACAAATCCGGAAAGGTTACGGCGTAATATCGACGTTCCTTTAAACTTAAACATTATCAATTCGTAACTCGTGTGTATCCTCGTAGATGCATTACATATTTGAATCGTTGATAAGTAAAGTAATTAAAGTCGAAGTTTCTGACGGTGTCGTACGAAAGGAAAAAGTTTCGAAAGGTCGAACCGAGTAACGAAACCGTCTCTTTCCTCGTATAAACGATTGGTGATAGAATATACGAGAAGAAGAAGAAGAAGAAAAAGAAGAGAAGCTTCTCGCTCGGAGAAACGTCGAGGCGTAATATATATTTAAATACGTATGGGATACATACATACATACATACATACATACATATGTATATATGCATGTATGTACACATGCATATGTCCCCGAAGAGAGAGACACACATGAGATAACTGAGGATATTTGCGTCCCTTTCAAATATTCTCTATCTCCGAGTCCCTGTGTCATTCTTTGTCTATCGCGTTATTCGAATGAAACGTTCGACGATGGATAAACCAACGGATTCGACAGGGTCGCAAAGGGAAAGGCTCGATATTCGTTTGGGCTTCCGGAAACGGCGGTAGACACACGGACTCGTGTAATTGCGACGGCTACACCAACAGCATATTCACGTTATCGATATCGAGCGCGACCCAAGGTGGTTACAAGCCTTGGTACTTGGAAGAATGTAGCTCCACCTTGGCCTCGACTTATTCCTCGGGTACTCCAGGCAATGACAAGAGCGTTGCCACGGTAGACATGGACGCCAAGTTACGACCCGATCACATATGCACCGTAGAACACACAGGAACATCCGCCTCGGCTCCTTTGGCCGCCGGTATCGCAGCATTGGCCTTAGAAGCAAATCCAAGTTTAACCTGGAGAGACATGCAATACCTCGTCGTGTTAACCTCGAGATCAGGACCCTTGGAAAAGGAACCAGGTTGGATACTGAACGGTGTCAAGAGAAAAGTCTCACACAAGTTTGGTTACGGGCTTATGGACGCTGGTGCCATGGTCAGTTTGGCCGAACAATGGACGAACGTGCCACCACAGCACATCTGCAAATCCGACGAAATAAACGAGGAACGGCCCATCGATCCGACTTACGGTTATACATTGAGCGTCTACATGGACGTCACAGGATGCGCCGGATCCTTGAACGAAGTACGCTTTCTCGAGCACGTACAGTGCAAGGTAAATAAAATATCCAAGGCGTTTGATTCTTAGCTAAGAGTTCAAATTCAAGTACTTATTGCATCTTCTTCTTCTTCTTCCTCCTCTTCTTCCTATTATTTTTATTTTCTTTACGTACCTCCCTCGATCCTATCCCGTTCAGGTATCTCTGAGATTCTTCCCACGAGGTAATCTAAGGTTGCTGTTAACCTCGCCTATGGGTACCACGTCAACTTTACTCTTCGAAAGGCCACGAGACGTTCTTAGTTCCAGTTTCGACGATTGGCCCTTCCTCAGCGTACATTTCTGGGGCGAGAAGGCCGACGGACGTTGGACGTTGCAGATCATTAACGCCGGAAGTCGGCACGTCAATTCCCCAGGCAAGTTATTCAAGAAATTACAAACTATTTGTATTCCCTTAGTTCGCTCGTTCGATAATATTTCTTTTCTTTTCCTTTTTTAAATCGTCCTAACGTACCTTGAATTCGTAAAACACTTTCGATCGGTTCAAAGCCTCTCCGAAAAGACGAGAATTTATTAAATCGTACGCGATCGATCGATCGATCGTTAATAACTACTTAATAACTACTTAATCATAATAATATTATGATTATACTACTTAATCATAATAAATGAACATTTATTGATTCATATAATAATACTTGATATATTCTCGTATGCCTGATTTAATATTTAATTAGTATATATGTATATATATTAGTATATATGTATATATATTAGTATATATGTATATATTTAATTGGTATATATATATATATATATATATAAATTTATTATTTATTTAATAACTCTTCGTATCTAATATATTGCAATAACTTTAATATCTTTTATATATTCTTCATCCCTTCCTATGTATCATTCTCCCCGTGTTTATACTTAGGTATACTGAAGAAGTGGCAACTGATATTCTATGGGACGGCAACTAACCCGATCAGGATACGGACACGTCAATTTAACCCGGTACAAGCGCATTCTCCGTTCTCGTCCGTGCATTACCCGTTCTCGATAGACGATGATCCGCTAGCTCAGGACCATCGGGGCGACACCGACTTCTTTGCTCCGTCTACCTTTCAGAGTTACCAGGGACCCTACGCCGGTGCAGCCTCGAACGTACACGCATCCGTGGCGACCTTGGATGGTTCCTCGGCTCCTATATTGACGAATCGGTTACCTGGCGACGTCGTGGCGGCGGCAGCAGGAGCAGCAGGAGGAACAGGAGGAGGAGCTTCTTCTGGTTTCGATTCACCGTCGGTTTCGTCGTCTCAGATGGCAGATGGTTCCTTGGACACTACCAGACAGATACTGCACAACTGCGATCCCCAATGCGACTCTCAAGGTTGTTACGGAAAGGGTCCGACCCAATGCGTCGCCTGCAAAAATTATCGATTGGACAAGTGAGTTGGACGAATTCGTTTCGATGGTATTTTATTTTCCTTGTGTGTCTGTCTGTCTGTCTTTCTTTTTTTTATTTTTTTTTTTTTTTTTTACGTCTTACGTCCACTTTTTCCAACGATCGAATGAACGATTCGAAAGCATTGGAATTCAATTCGAAAAGGTACCTTCAACTATATCCCCTTTTTTTTTTAACTTTTTCTTCATCGGACCACGTTGAAATTGTCCTGCCGATTTGGTACTAAACAATTTTGGTCTTTTCATCTCTGTCAAGGATTGGGGGACAAAGGATCGAGCGTAAATCAATCGTTTTTGTCTGCACATCGTGCGTAATAAAAACCAAGAGACGATAGGAGTAAGACGACACGTAACAAATCGTTTATCTTACGCTTTTCTTTAATAATTTTCGATCTCTCTTGTCTCTCGAATAAGAGAGAGTGGGAGAGAGAGAGAGAGAGAGAGAGTCATGCTTGAGACCACTCGAAAAGTCTGGTTTTTATTACAAGTATCCGGGAAAACGAATAATACGGTATTTACAGTACTTGCGTGAGTCGCTGTCCGCCACGGAGTTTCCCGAATCAAGGTGGCGTTTGTTGGCCATGTCACGAGTCCTGTGAAATTTGTGCCGGGGCTGGTCAAGACTCTTGTCTATCGTGCGCACCCGCTCATCTCCGTGTTACCGATCTGGCCGTTTGCCTGCAACAATGTCCGGAGGGTTATTACGAGAGTGAGTAAAATTTAAACGAGATAGAAAGAATTTATTATTCGTGTTTCGATCGATCGGATCTTTGAAAAAAAATATTAATAATAATAATAATAATGACAATAATAATAATAATAATAATAATAATAATAATTGCATGACGTTACTCCAACAGATACAGAGAACAGCACGTGCGTGCCCTGCGAGGCCAATTGCGCCAGCTGCCAGGACAGACCGGACAAGTGCACCAGCTGCGAGCATCATTTGGTGATGCACGAGAACAAATGTTACGCGGCCTGTCCTCTTTACACGTACGAAACCCAGGACTATAATTGCGCGCCCTGTCATCCAAGCTGCGAATCGTGTAACGGCACCTCAGAAAATCAATGTATAGCTTGCCGACCTAATTTGTTCTCGCTAGACGGTAAGCATTTGTCTACGGGTCAGTTAATTCGCGACTTTGGAGTCAATGAGATAATAGAAAAACGATTGACCTTCTTTCCCGAGGGATCGTTGATCAAACGAAGTATTTCCGTGATTCGTAGGAACCTGCCGAGCCTCTTGTCCTGCCGGTTTTAGCGCCGACAAAAAGAGACGCGAGTGCGTATCCTGTCCACCCGGATGCCTGACATGCGCTACCTCCAGCTGCATAGATTGCATAGAAGGCTGGAGCTTAAACAAGAAAGGCGTGTGCGCCCCGGAAAGTCGAAATCGTTGCGACACCGCCGAATATTACAACGACGGACATTGCAAGCCCTGTCACTCGACCTGCGAGAGCTGCGCCGGTCCGACCGAGGACTTTTGCATATCCTGTCAAAGTCCACTCTTGTTGCAGGGTCGCCGATGCGTTTCGCAGTGCGACGACGGTTATTACTCGGTAGCACAGCCCTCGAGACCGATTTGCGTGCCTTGCTTGCACACGTGTAAGAGTTGCGTCTCGCGGCTCAACTGCACCGCCTGCCAAGACGGTTTGCAACTTCAAAGCGGCGAATGCAGATCGTCCTGCGCTCAAGGGTCGGTAAATCATTAAACCTAATCGTTCAAATATATATATATATATATGTATATATATATATATATATATATGTATGTATATTTCGAATGTAAATAAAGAGGAGGAGAAAAGGAGACAATTTTCTATCGTATAAAATTAAATTGACGATTTTAACCGCACTCGTAATCCAATGGACACCTGATTATTAATTAATAATCAGGTGTCCATTGAAAAAATTTGAAATTACTTTTTTTTCTGATTGCAGTTATTACAGCGACAGGGGCCAATGCGCGAAATGTTATCTATCGTGTAAAACTTGTTCGGGTCCCAGGAGAGATCAATGCGTGACTTGTCCAACAGGTTGGCAATTAGCGGCCGGCGAATGTCATCCCGAATGTCCAGAGGGTTTCTTTAAGTCTAATTTTGGTTGTCAAAAGTGTCATCATTATTGTCGTACGTGCAAAGGTAGGTTTATTGAAGAATTATTTGATTCTGGGTTGGCCCTCTTGCGAATCACGAAGCGTAAACGCATTCTAATTTTTGTTTTGTTTTTTGTTTTTTTTTTCTTTCTTTTAGGCGAGGGTCCACTCGAGTGTACGTCTTGTCCGGCACATTCCATGCTGGAAGGTGGCCTCTGCATGGAATGCCTCGGTGCGCAGTATTACGATCCGTTGACGCAACTATGCAAGAATTGTCACGAGGATTGTCGTAGGTGTACGGGACCGGGGAAATTCAGTTGTGCCGCTTGCTCGCCTCCTTTGCACCTTGACAAATTAAACAATCAATGCGTGCCCTGTTGTACGGGGTTAGAAAAGGGTCCACATACCGATGAGTGCTGTCTCTGTGACCCAGAAACCGGTAAGTTCTTAAGTAGATCCCAACGGGTTCTGCGATAATCTACGTAATACCATTAAAAGAATCTGATAAATAAGAAAGTCATATATATATATACATTACGTGGTAAGGCGTGTCAATTATAAAAGAGAAAAAGAAAAAGAAGGAAGGAAAGAAGCAAAAAAAAAATAAATTATTAAGCTCGATGTAAAAGTAGTGTAACGTGTACTCTGCGTACCGATAAATAACTACTCTTTGGCCGATAAATAAGCCGTATCGCGTGTGCGTCGTTACAAGTTCGACCATAAAAAAAAAAAAAAAAAAAAAAGAAAGAAAGGAAAAAAGAAAAAAGAGAGAGAGAGAGAGAGGGGGAGAGATAAAAAAGAAAAGAAACAAAATCCTCCTCGACTTTCGTCCAAACCCCTCTCGGCTCCTTGTCCACCCTCTCCTGCGGGGAAAGTATTCTTTTTCGATGGAACTTAGCAATCTTTCCTTTCCTTTCTTTTCCTCTCTCTCTTTCTCTCTCTCTCTCTTTCTCCTTTCTTCCCTCTCCGTTTTTCACTCTATCAAAAAAGGCGTCGGTAAAAGTTTGAAGGTAGAAGAAGAAGGAGGAGGAACGTTTCCAATAAGAGTTGTATCGTCGAACTTTCGGTAGGAACTTTATATGGTTCGTCGAACGACGTTCTATCTTACGCCATCCTCCTCGCACCCCACCGCCCCCTTTTCCACGGTTTTTCCTTTTTTTTTTCGTCCGGACGTTTTACAAAGAAAATACATTACGTAAAAGGACGTCTAACGGCGGGCCACGCAACGGCGTATTAGAGGAGAAAAAAGGGAAAAAGAAGAAGAAGAAGATGAAGAAGAAAAAGTTGTGGCCCTCATTCTCCTTCTCCCCGAGAGAGAAGAACCCTGAAGAAATGGAAATTCAAAAATGTTTCGAATGGAATCGCGTTATATCGAACAAGAGAAAGGAAGGGCGCAGGGATGAAGTTGGGGAACGAGGGAATGGGATTGAAGGAGACTTAAAAAAAGGAATCGCGTTTAAAATATGGAGAAGAAGGAATGAGTCTCTCTCTCTCTCTCTCTCTCTCTCTCTCTCTCTGATTCAATTTTTATCAATTTTTATTTTTATTTTTTTTTTTTTTGTTCGTTTTCGTCAACGAGAAACTTACGATCGTTATATCGTTTGATTTTTTTTTTTTTAAAGGTGGCTGCAGGAACAGTTCGCCGGCTGGAAAGAGAAGGGTACCATCGAGAGACTCCTCGATATCCGAGAATTACGAATTAATTGATAAACATAACGACAAACAAAACGATTCGGCCTCGTTGGCCATAACTGCGGCCACGACTATGGCCGTGGCGATCTGTTTGGCCTCGGTCGCCCTATTCGCGACGATATTCATTGCCCTTCAAGTACGTATGTATAATTACATTCATGTTTCATTCATTCATTTATTCGTTACAATTGAAAATATCGATGCTCTACCACCTTGGATTATTTTTATTTTTATTTTTTTTTTTTTTTTTAATTCATTCATTCATTCCCAACAATTATACTCCATACTCCAATAACGCGTTTCTAATTTTCAGTTGTATATACATACGTACGATATGTAAACGCTAACGTAATATTATTCGTTATCGACATCGATATCAATATTAATATTTCGATAATTTATTATCAATAATAATCGGCCATCGTTAATATTTATTGATGAATAAATTTACGTCGATATTTTAATATATCGATAGAAAATAATAACATTGACGTTATCTCGTGTCAATTGCGTATAAATAACAATTAAACATTAACCGTATTAACAAAATATTTGATTAACTTCAGGCAATGTCGGCTAGAAGACAAACAAATATGGGTTACACGCAATTAACCGTTAGAATGGAATCCGTGGACGACGTCGACGCAGATGATACGACGGAACTGATGACATAGAGAAAATAGAAAATAAAACTTCGATCGCGAACAAACATATGGGAGGAGAAGGTGATTATATATATTATATATAAATATATATATATATTATATATAAATATATATATATACACACCATCTATCTACTCTTTCTCGTCGAGAAGAGTCCACGATGATCGGTGTACGTTTCGATCTATAAAACGTCACGTATGTCGCATACCCGCATACACACACACAAACACACACACACACACACACACACACACACACATATATATGCACGCACGAGGAACGAACGAACGGAACGTATAGAGCCAAGAATGCAAGTTTGTTTGAATTTCTTTCGGAGCGTTCGGATTGAAAGCGAAGGATCATACGCGTTCGTGAATGATCAATTCTTACACGAATAGGAAAGAATAAAAATGACGAGGAGGAAGAGATAGGAAAAGGATAAGAAAAGAAGAAGAAGAAGAATCAGTAGCAAATAAAAAAAAAACTCGAGACTCGATCGAGCTTTATGGTGTGCGTTGGTAAATGTATGCGGGTACTACACTCTTTGCATGCGATTATATCACGATGACGTTTAATTTTATTCCTCTACGTGCGATCGTCGTGTGGATGATGATGAGAAGATAACGTTAACGATAATAACATGGGGCATTTCTTTCAACGGGAGAGAATAAGAGAAAGGCGAAAAAAAAAAGAAAAAAAAGAAATGAAAAGAAAAGAAAGAGAAAAAGAAGGAAATAACATTGACAACAACAAAATGCACACACATACAAAAAATAAATAAACAAATAAATAAATGAAAGAGAAGAAGAAGAAGAAGAGGAGGAGGAGGAGGAGGAGGAGGAAACAAAACGGGAAACGGAAAAATAATACATCGATGTCTGTGTGTAGGGCGTTGTTTTTTCTTATTGTTAAATATGCGCACGTCTCTCTGTGTGTGTATATATATACGCCCCTATAGAAATAGAGTGAGAGAGTGATAGTGAATGTGTGTGTGTGTGTGTGAGAGAGAGAGAGAGGGAAAAGATGGAAGGGTGAAGGACATTATAAAGTGTCTGAGTTGAGACGCCCTTGAAATCATCCAGCCTTTTTTTGCCTTCCCCTTCTCGAACAAAATAATAAACAACCCTCTCTGTCCAAAAATATACCATCGTATAAACTCACTCGCTTTACACCTCTTTGTCAGGCCTGTCTGGTCTGTCTGGTCTGTCTGGTCTGTCTGGTCTGTCTGTCTGTCTATCTGTCTGGCAATCGTGGACGCCATACTCTTTTTTCATTTCTCATTTTACTTTTTCTTTTTTTCTTATTTCTTTCTCTTTCCTGTTGTTTTTTTTTTTTTATTCTTCTTCTCGACCCTTCAGTCGTATCCTTTTGTTAACTGTCCTTTGTCAATCGTATTATATCACGTTGTCGGACGAACAAATTCTCTATAAAAAAAGAAAAAAAAAAGAAAAAAAAAAGAAAAAAAAAAGAAAAAAAAATAGAAAATGAAAAAAATTATTTCAACGTTATGAAGAACAAATATCGCTTGTTTCATTATCTTGATTATAATAAGATTCGTGGATTAACGTTTGACGATATAAAATTTATGTAGATTTTGACGAAGATTATACGGAGGAAACATAGACCTTCTCGGGCGATTATTTTAAATTTTTTATACATACATACGTGCATACATACGCATATATTAAATAAATAAACATGGATAGCGTTGGGGACCCCCATGCAGAGATATATATGTACGTAAAAAAAAAGAGAGAGAGAGAGAGAGAAAGAGAGAGAGTGTATGTATGTGATAAAAATGAGGACCAGAAGGGTGAGAGGGGAGAACAGAGAAAATAATTATTCGAATGAACTCTCCCTCTCTCTCTTTCTCTTTATCTATCTATCTATCTATCTCTCTCTATCTCTTGCATTACTATTGAAACGAGAAATGACCAAGTCTTAATAACTTTGCACGTATATATGCACGTATGCATGTATGCATGTATGTATGTATGTATGTATGTATGTATGTATGTATGTATGTATGTATGTATGTATGTATGTATGTATGTATGTATGTATTTACGTATATAAATATACACATATGCATAGACACGTGCAAACGTATTAATTATGTATACGTTAATATAGTACGTATGATATGTATTATTATTATTATTATCATTATTAATATTATTATTATTATTATTATTATTATTATTATTATTAATGTTATAATTATTATTATTATCACTATTTTCGTCTAATGACAACAACAACTACAACAACAACAAAAGGAAAAAAGAACGAAAGGAATGCACACATAAAAAAGAAA
>OU427017.1:2882500-2915000 GCA_911387935.1 Dolichovespula saxonica | reverse complement strand
CTCGTTGAAGAAGAGGAAGAGGAAGAAGAAGAAGAAAAAAGGGTTGGCACGATTTACACAAGGCTCTCTAAGCCCGAAAATGTCGGTTTAATTTAAGGCCATAAATAATATCACGGCGGTAATTAAATTCGCATTAAATTGAAATTTTGGGAGTTTCGAGGAATGGAAAAAATAATTATTTTCATTCACGATGGACGATAACATTCGCTACGTAAAATCGTAATGGCTTTCGTTCGTCTATAAAAAAAAAAAAACAAACAAACAAAAAATAATAATAAATAAACACGGTATAATTGTATAGAATTTTTTATTTCCCGTTCTTTCGTAAGAAAAATTAAATCGAATTCATTGGAGAAAGAAATTCCGCGTGGGCAGTACGCACATACACTCGAGGAAATGTAAATATTGAATTGACCGCACAAATAACGTCGGAATTTTCAATGTAAAAAAATAAAAAAAAAAAAAAAACAAAAAACAAAAAGAGTAAGGTACTAGCGTCGTTTGTAAAGTTATTAAAATACTAAAGATTGTATCGTCGAACAAAATACTCCCCCGTTGGTATTATTTATTCGGACGTAAAAGATATCCAATGATATTTTATTCGATGCAACGCAAAACAACGTATCTCTTATTACGTTTAGGATACATAAAATAGAAAAAAGAAAAAAAAAACATTTCGAACGTGACAAGAACATAGGCGTTAATTATTATTATTATTATTAAAATATGAGCTATTTAAAAATTCCGACGCTTTGAGACCGACCGCGTGAAAATACAAAAGAAAAGAAAAAAAAAGAGAGATACGAGGGAAGCGAAAGAAACGAAAAGAAAAGATGGGAAAAGGAAAAAGGGAAAAGGAAAAATATGTTGCGTCCATTTCTTTGCTCGTCCAGTTGCGCTCCCGTATGCACACGTTCTTCTAGTCCTTGTATCTTCTATCCCTTTACTCTCTTTCTCTTTCTCTCTCTCTCTTTTCTCTATCTTTCTCGAGATCATAAAGAATATAAAGGAGAATTAAAACGAATCTGGTTAGTTTAGGAGCAACGAGAAAAGGGAGAATCATGTCGGTTGTGAGCTAACATAAGATCAATGTGCCGGCCAACCGAGATATACTTTCTTGTTCATTTTAAACCGAGGTAAACAACGTACGAGAGAAAGCTTAAATAAACAATATTTTGGCCGTTGCTATTTCTCCATGTTCTCTTTGCTCTCTCTCTCTCTCTCTCTCTCTCTCTCTCTCTCTCTCTTTTTTTCTAGTTTTTCTAAATAACTTGCAAAAATTGTTTCCCCAGCCGGCTTTTAATTCGTCCAAAAAATCTTCCTCGACGATCTTTTCGTTCTTTCTTTTTTTG
The DNA here is from genome assembly GCA_911387935.1 of Dolichovespula saxonica. NCBI lineage: Eukaryota > Metazoa > Arthropoda > Insecta > Hymenoptera > Vespidae > Dolichovespula > Dolichovespula saxonica. The sequence goes on along the minus strand of OU427017.1, from coordinate 2,913,648 downwards.
TTTTAATTGAAAAACGAAAAGGTTAAATATATTCAAAAAAAAAAAAAAAAAAAAAAAAATTAGGCTTGATCGTCTCGTTCCTCGTAAAGGATTACACGAGTCAAACCCCACTCCTTTTTATTATTAAACGTTAGAGAATATAAATAAAATTATAATACCGTATGACAATGCATATATCTACTTAAACTTATCCTACGTATATATACGTAACATGTAGATAGAAAGTAAACGTAACGTATAACGTGGACACGTTTCGTATGGGATTTTCCATGCCGTCGCACTTTTCTTTAAAACGATTGTAATACGTTATCGGTTCGTCGATAAAGGACGAAGAAGGTTTAGCTTCGTAGGGTAACGTTCGAATCGACCCCTATCTTCTCCCCCGAGTGGAAACTCTTCGGGTAACGGAATAGGGTAATGTCTATCGCTATTGCCGTTTATACGGCGTGTATATTGCATGGCATCGCTTCGGGAAAACTAAAGTACGAAAGAGAGAGAGAGAGAGAGAGAGAGAGAGAGAGAGAGAGAAATCCTACTTCCCGAGTCCTTCGAGGATAGCCAAGAACGATCCTACGATCGCGTTAACTCGCTTCTCTCTTCGAGTTATCGTTTCGTCGAGCACGAACCGATCATAAAAGTTCCAAACAAATGCTACGGCTTGGAGGGCTGTCGAGTTTTTGTTTTCTTCTTTTTTTTTTTAAATAAAAAATAAAAAGAAAAGTTTGCCCGAAGAAAATCGACCATCCGAATCGAACGTTACGAAGTATTAAGAAGGAAAAATTCTTGTAAAATTGGAAATTGGATGAAAATATAATCTGATACTTTGCAAACGTATCTCGAGTTATACGAAAGAGGAAACTCTCGTTTTATATCCCGTTTTTATTCCAGAAAAGCGACGATGATATTTAATGCCCAGAGAAGAATGAATGTAATAAACTGTGATGCAACCGATGGAAAAATGGTTGAACGTTGTAACGATCAAAATACATATTTATATCGGATTGCCGTGCAAGTACGACGTCCGGAATTTTTATCCCATAATTTTGATTAACGCTTCGTATTGAAACAAATGATGATAATTTTTTGATAATAAGTTTGATTTGAGCATTTTTATATATTACATAGTACGAGCCAGAAACATTACTACTTTAGCTTCATTTAATTTTTTCCTAATCTCTCCCTCGATAAAAAAAAAAAAAAAGAAAGAACGATCCCAATGATATTTATCTTCGTGAACGTAACGAGGGAACGTGGGATCGTACGAAAGGTCGAACGAAATATAATCGAGTCGGTGAACTTTGATGTTCGAGACAAAATTAAAAAAAAAAAAGAAAAAAGAAAGGAACAGAAACGAAAGAGAAAGGTAAAAGAGAGAGAGAGAGAAAAGATTAGAACGAACGATATCGTTTGTGTTCGTCTCGATCGATAAAGAAAGAGAAAATTGAGATCCGGGCGTTCTAGCACGGATATAACATCGATCGACGTAACGAGATAAGCCGGACAACTTCTACGACGATAATTTGCATACGCATTTGACTTTTATCCAGGCGTAGCTTTGCTAAAACGCACGAACGAGACGAAATGCCCTAAGCGAAAATCGTAAATTCGTTCAGCTAAAAGCCGCCTTCTTCGCCAATGTGCACGTACATATTTCTTTCTCTTTCTCTCTCTCTCTCTCTCTCTCTCTCTCTCACTTTATGTCTCTCTTTCTTTCTCGTTTTCATTTTGTATCGGGGATGCGTATGTACCTGCATACACACACACACACACATATATATATACACACGATATGAAGAGAGATTTTACCGATAAGTATGAAGCCGGCCATTACGTTTAATCGTCCGAACGACAATCCATTCGACGGATCCTCCTCTTTTTTTCTTATTTTTTTTTTTTCTTTTCTTTTCTTTTCTCGTCCTTTACCTCTCCTTTCGTTTTTTTCTCATTCCTTATACCTACTAAGAGCGTTCGCGTTTTGAAATTTATTTTGCTCGGGATATGAACGACCGTAATATTTAACTTTTATATTTGATAATATAAATAATATTTTCAATTTCGTCGCGTACCTTTTCTATGAGAATTTATTTGACATTAATTATAAGCGATACGAAAAAGCTCGTTTTGGAAATTACGACGATTATCGATTTATCCCGTTTTGTTTTGTAGGTGTGTTAAAAAGAAGAAGGAAGAAAGAAGGAAGAGAGAAAGAATCGTAGAGCATGTATGATGGGAGCGTCACGGTAACGCGTTGATGAGAATTTATATTTACAAGAGAGAAAATTTCAATTTAAAAGGGGAACGTCCTCGGGAATATGTAATTATAGATATGAAAAAAATGAAATGGCGGAATATTCGTCGTTGAAATGAATTGAGGAATAATTTGAAAAATTGTTTTTTATGCATATCACTCGCTTTAAGAACGTTACGACGAGTATTGCGTGTTGGGTCGCATCAACGTGAAAATAGAAAAGAAAATTTATTAGAACGGAATAATGCGTTAATTCTTAATAGCGATTAAAAAAATACTCCAACGTCATTTCTATATGCGCAATGTAATTCTTTTCAATTACATCGATGTACATGAATTTAGATGATTTTAAATATAATAAGCTTTCGTTATACGTTATTTCCAATGTAAATAAATATAATAAGCTATATTCTCGATATAAGTAAATATAATAAGCCTTCGTTACGTTATTCTCAGAGGTTGCGTGCGTTTGAACATAGATGTGTTTACATAAACAGTATATATATATACACACACACACACACACATCACCGCGTACAAATATATATATATATACACATTAGCCTGTATTTACGGTACAAACACATATACATCCATGCACATACGTGTACTTTGAAACGTCATTTAAATAGATATTTTTGTCAAATATATTCCGGAGGCCTGGATAGCTAAATTGGTATAAACAAAGGATAGAAAACCCGGAAAGCGAAGAGAAGAGAAGAACAGAAACCAGGTTCGAATCCTGGCCGCCCCCAGTGGAGAGGAGAGGAGGAGGGAGGATCATCCCTCTCGAAGAAGACGATGATTATTCTTTACATTTTCACCGTATTTTCTCCTTCGCCCAGAACACCATCTCAGGGGAATTTTTAAAGGAAATAAAGGGAGAAACGTGTGTACAAATGATTTTAATATCATCTCGTCAATCGTCGTCATCCCCCATAACACTCTCTCAATCATCGTAGAAAGAACCCGGTCCATTTCTCAAAACGAAACTACTAATCAAGCCGTTTTTATTATCAATGAAGATTTTTAACAACGAAGAGAAAAGAATATAAAATTAAAATGGAGGAGGAAGAGAGTACCAATCGAAACGAGTAATATATATAATCCAGTAACTCCGACCAACATCTCTCTCTCAAAACAACCATCGACGTGTTTAGTTGTGAGGAAGATCCTAGCACACGGGATCCTAATCACAACCCCAAGAGAGAAGATTAGACACCCCTCTACCGGATTCGAAATGGAATTTGGTGGTGTCGGGAAAGGAAGGAAGAGGAAGAACGGGCACGTTGTGTGTTAGGGAACTTCAACGCGTCCATCACTGGGTTATTGGGGATACTAAGTAGTTTGATAGGGAGGGGCACAAAAAAATAAAACACGTGTGCGCATCAACTGTGAAAACCCCTTCGTGCCTTTACAAAAGTAGTAGTGTGTGTATTACGTTAAATGTTTTAGACATATTGCTATTAACGTTTAGGCATATGTTTCATCGAAGCTAGAATCTGTGATAAGATTATTCAAAAGATGGTTCAAAAATGAATCTTCGTTGTTGCAAAAATATATCACTTTCTTCCTCTCTCTCTCTCTCTCTCTCTCTCTCTCTCTCTCTCTCTCTCTCTATCGATCTGATAATCGAAGAAAATTCGAAGAGGGAGAGCTCTCTGGGGTTGTAACTTTTAGAGGTTTTTAAAACAGAATTCGCTTCCGGAAAGTAAAAATTAAAATAAATAACATAACATATATCTGGGTTCGAGTCCCGGTGTTCTAATTCTATCCAAGGTCTCCATTTTTTGTATTTTTTTTTATTTTTTGAAAAAGGGACTACACTTGACGTTGCTTTAAACATACTCGTTACGAAAAATCCTAACTCACTTTAGCCACCAAAGGTCATTCATACTATTTTCTCATACGCGCATACACGTACCCCTTTTTTACCTTCGAACATTCTAATGAATATTCTAGTAAAGAAGAAACTCGAAGATTAACATAACTGTTTTAAGAAGAGAGAGAAGGAGTAGTTCAATTCCCGTTAGTTCTATCAGCCTCGAATTTCGCTGGATCCACCGGAAAAGATAAGTCCGTATAATCGCTCGGTATGGAATTTATGGGCCGGATGGCAATAAATTCATGAATCTGGCAGGATTACGAGCCCGTAAATTAGCACAGCCTGACACGTGAGAGAGTCGAGCTCGCGCTGTTCCGAAGAACCGCGTGGAAATGGCAAAAAATGTATTATTTCGTAGTTACAAAGTTATTATTACGTGCTCGCGTATTACACATGCATGCGTTAACGCGTAGGATAAATTATGTTTATGTGCGTGTGCGTACATATCCGCGTTGAATCGATCGATATATTTTGAGATGGGTATTAAAAAAAAAAAAAAAAAAAAAAATAGAGACACAGAAAGAGAGAGAATAAAAAGGAGAAAATCCTTCGATAACGTGATTCGTACTTACGTACGAGTATTATACAATATATGCAACCATGTAATAAATATATAGAAAAGATAAAAAAAAAAGGAATGTATTTTATGCAAATCGTTTGGAACTATTCCCAAAGTTTCCCGAAATAAGGACACCTAGTTTCTTTTGTTTTGAAAGAGAAAAAGAAATAGAGAAAGGGGTGATAATTTTTTATAGGTACAAGCCAAGGATATATTTCTGTCAATTTATTTCCAGAGCGTACGAGAGTCCATTTGCAAATGGATTCACCTCTCTCTCTCTCTCTCTCTCTCTCTCTCTCTCTCTCTCTCTCTCTATCTCTCTCTCTCTCGTGACCGGAGAATATGCATTTGTTAATGTATTTTTAATATAGCGCTGCACTCTATGATGCATCTCTACCATCATCCACCGTTATCTATCATGGACAAATTAATATCTGTCCCTTTAACCGATTAAAAGGTATTACCGAATATCATTACTCGCGATTCTATTTGAAAATTGGAGAATGGAATAAATGAGAAAAATTTCATAACTTCTTTCTAACGAAAATAATAAAAGTAAAGGGATGAATAAATAAATAAATATAATAAAAAGGAAGGACGAAGTACGAGGTGGTATTTTTAGTTATAAAAAAAAAAAAAAAAGAAAAATAAAACGAGTGAAAAAAATATATATGGATCGTAGATTATTTTTACAGGGTAATATTTTATAACGCGTTATATTTGCCCACTGCTACTACTATTACTAATACTACGTGTAACGTTGTCCATGTACGTATGTAATGTGTATACGTACGTATAAGTTGAGTGTGTGTGTGCGCGTTAATAATAAATATAAGAAAGACAGATGATAAGATATATTATCGTGATTACGTTTGAAAATCTTTTAATACATGATTTGTATTCTACATGGTTTTCTTTATTCCGATCAATAAATGTATCGTCACATCATTAAACCGTATTATTCGAAGCGTTATCACGAAGAAAAGTACATTCGTCTAAGTCTCGTAGTTTAAAATAATACTTTCCGTTAGTGCTTAAGCATTGAAAAGCGAAATGATATTATTTTTCACTTCCAATATATAAGTTAAACTTCGTTAAAAGTTATATGTGTGTGTGTGTGTATATATATATATATATACACATATATTTAAATATATATATATATATATGAATATATATATGTCCATTGTTTTCAGTCCTTTCAAATGTTATGTTTCTCTTTTAATAAGCTTATACACAATAACTTATGTACCAATAATTAAACGTAGAATGATAGTAGATTTACTTAACAATAATTTTTTCTTTCTTTCTTTTTTTTTTTTGCGTTAAGTATACGGCGAATCGAAAAATGTAAATCAAAATGAGATAATTTTGAATCTACAAACAATTCTACTCTACGTTGACTACTAAATGATTCTATAAAAAAAAAGCCTATATATACGAATCTTGTAATATGTATATATATGTATATATATATATATACATATTTGTATATATATAAATATATATATATATATATATATATATATATATATATATAAACCTTTCCAATATGTAAATATGTCAGTTTTTTTTTTTTTTTTATTCGTTCGCGTATTAGACACAGTGAATTAATAGTAATTCGAACTAAATGTTAAAATCTTTCAGCAATACCGATAGAATCTTTTGTTTTTCACTTATTTCACCACAAGCGTTGTTCCACGGTCCATAATTGAAATTCAAAATTTCCTCCGCGTGTGACAAGTAACGTCGGGTCTTCTTCAAGATATTCCTAGGAGGATAAAAATGATTTTTATTTTTTTCATTTCTTTACTCTCGCGAGTTCTCGTTCGTAAAACATTAAATTAATTCCGATCGAATAATCGTTTACTCACTTATACCACTTGGTAGAGGTATTTGGTTCCTCTTGAAGATATCTTATGCATATGTCCGTGAGTTTATTCAATTCGTTGGCAAGTTCTATGCTATAGGAACCAAATCTTTCGCTGATCGCGGCAATGCTGTGCTCCAAATAAGATATAGAATCTAACCATCGACCTGTCGTAAAAAGAAAAAAGAAAAAAAAAAAAAAAGAAAATTTACGATGCAATTAATTCGACAACAAAAAAAAATATATATATATATATAATTATTCTAAATAAACGTATGTAAAACTTGTAGAGAGATACGATACCCATAATAGCGTATACTTTCCCGATAAGATCCAATGTAGCGGTAATATCCTCGTGATATTTATACAATACGCTTCTCCTTATACTTAAGCATTGTTTCAATTTATCCAATGCCTCCTCCTCCCTCTCCATTTCTATGTAAACTTGTGCATCCTCGAATAAATCTTGGGCCTGTTTCAATTCGATATCATAATTTAATGTAGGCGTCGCGCCGCAGTCCAAGCAATGCATGAAATAATTATGAACGGTGTACAAAGCGCCGCTACACTCTGGACACTTTATGGCATTGAATCTTTCCTATAAAATGTATAATTTATTGCAATATATACATATATATACTAATTAACTTTTATAGTTTATGATAGAAATATTATTACCATGAAATATTGAAGTTCTGGTATGGTGCAGGGTTCGCATTTGCAAGTAAAACAGTACTGTCTTTTTAAGGCTAATTGCCTGTAATCTCTTGGTATTTGTCTAAAGTGTGCACCTATAAAAAAAAAAAAAAAGGAAGATATTTATAATCTCTACGTTATAAGCACGCTATTTGGGTAAACGAAAAAAATGTTTTTTCTTTTTTTACCATAACAGGTATAAACTTCCTCTCCTGCTCCTATATCCTTTATAGCCTTAACAATAAGATATTGGTCCATGAAACTAAAAAAAAAAAAAAAAGATAGAAAAGGCCACGATAGAAAGGTAAAAGAAACATTATCATCGACTCTCTATTATTCGTTACAGTTAACGTTACAAACAAATGAGATAATTTTTTTACCTATTTATTACATTTGGATCGCAAGAATGATTCATCATACTCGCGGATGGATAAATCGCTTTAGCAACACGATTTTCTCGTTCTGTCAAGACCTTATCTTTATCGGATACGATTACATCTAATTTTGTGATTGCATGACCATTAGAAACAAGTTGCAGAATGTGTCGCAGAATTAATGAGCCTACGTACAAATGCCTATCGCTTTCGACAGAGGTTTCACATGGGAAATTATATGCCTCGTCGGTGAATTTGGATATCAGACATTCTGTAAGATCGTTATCTTCAAAAAAATCGGAATACTTCAAGAGATAGAGCGTAAGCATGGTCGCCGTCTGAAACAACAACAACAACAACAACAACATAAAATTGATCGATCGCGATTTGCTAGGGAAAAAAAAAAATAAAATAAAAGAATAAAAAAAGGAAAAGATAAAAAGGGGATTCCATGCTCGTCGACGTTTTCGCAAAAATTAATGTTATACTTACGATTCCGTAAGCAATGAGATCCTTCAGAGGTAACTTATCTAAGTTGGTTATCAACTTTTGTACCTCGTTAAATCTTTTTCTATCGGATGTGGTCGAACACATTAAAAAGACCTTTAAAGCTAAACGCGCGATCCCATTTTGCTGCCAAAGTCCCATCTGATTGCCCGGGCATTCCCAGCGATGATAAAACGAGTAATCCTCGTTCCAACATTTCGTATTACAATATAACGTATCCAAACACATCGTACACCTATGAGCATTGCACTTACGCGCGTTATAACATGCGAATCCATATTCGTAAAAACGAATGATACTTTCCAAAAGGTATAAAACTTAATACTTACGGAACGGGAACATCTCCGTACGGACGACAACAATTTTCGCAAGAACCACTCATTCTACCATAATCCACGAGTACAAAAGCGAACGGCTTTTCGACAAAAAGTATTTGACCCTTTCTGATGTCTCTGTTGGCGACGACGTATCTTCCCTTTTCCGACGAATATTTTTTATCCACGGCAGCCGAGGCAGAGGGAAAATCTGGGTTCTCGCCGAATGCAAGCTCGGGTACAGTCTGAGTCTCGTCGTTCTCCTCGGTATCCTCCGTTTCGTTATGCATACAAGACGCCATAGAAGATAAATTTGCGATCTGTTTCTCTATGTCCTCTATAAGTCGATAGAAAAAAAAAAAAGAAAAAATCCTCTTTCAGACAGATTCGGTTGGTAACCGATGCTTCATTACAACGATCTACAAACCTTTCTTCACATCCGGCATGTCGGTGGACTTAGCCATTAACTCACGAACTCGAACTAGAGCCTCCTTAGCTTTCGTCGGTTTTCCTAATTTTATATAAGACTGTACCGCTCTCAGATACAATTTGTGTCTTAACTTTTCCGGGTATTCCAACTTAATAGCCAGTTCGATATTCTTGACGCATTCCTTGAAAGGAGAAAAAAAGAAAAAACGTAATACCGTAAGAGTTACCGTCAGATATTCTCCGCGTCTCTGGCTTTTTTTAACGTTCTACTTACTTCGTATTTACCCAAATGATATAAAGCGGCAGATCTGTTGGCGATGGCTAACGGCAATACCTCGCTGTCAGCTGGTGCATACAGGGCAACCTTCGTATAGGATTGAATGCTCGAGGTATAGTTTTTCGCTTGGAAATCTTTGTTCCCAACATCCTTGAATACCTGAGCCTTCTCGATCGACTTCGAATCTCTGTTCTTGTATCGTTCCTCTAGCCACAAGGATATGAACTCCCTAAAGTCGATACGAGAGAGAGAGAGAGAAAAAAAAAAAAGAAAAAAAAAAAGAAACAAAAAAAAGGGAATAGTCCCGTTTAGTGATGGATAAAATGTTTGAGCCTAAACTAAACAAAGAAAAAGAAGGATCACGAACCGAATAAGAGAAATCGTACGAAAAAATACGTAGATAATAATAACCAATAATCCACCAACAGAGTGAAATTTGTATCTCTCGCATCACCGGTGCTGTGTCATGAATCCATTGTTACGCCGAAACAAAATTTTATTAAACGTACCTTATTTTTTGATCGGCCAACAAATAACTCATCAATTCATTTTCGCGTTTCTCATATGGCGTACTTAAATGCCTTATTAGCTTACGACTAAATGGCTCCAATACATTTTGCAACTCCATATTATTTATAAAAGCCGAATCCAATACTGGAACCAGCGGATCTCAAATAAACAAAAATATATTATGGAAATTTTGAGGTTATGTTATGTCACAGAACGAAACGGATCGAAATCGCAAACATATACCAACAACATTGCCGTCCCGAATGATGCACCTTCTTTACTTCCTATTACGATCTATCGTATATATCGGATTAAATATTAAAATGGGAAAAGTAAAGATAAATTGTTATTCTCTTTTCCAACGGCGAACGCAGGAGGAGCTCGCCTTTTCTCTCGGATATTTAATAGTTACTTTTTTGAGCCCGTAATATGCGCGAATAAGATCGACGCAGATACGTATCGCTCATAAGTAAATGCATTAACAGTTATGCAAAAGTAAAAGCACAAGCCGATAGAAAAGGAGGGACGGAGATAGAGGAGGAATGAGTGGGTGGGACAGCAAATTAAAATTACTCGTCCAGATCAATGATGCATAACCTGTTTTTGCGTATTACCCTTTAATGTATATGATAATTGTAAATATCATAAATAACAATCGACGAGGGTGGCTTAATTCTTTTTCATTTCTTTTTTGTCGTTTTTATCTTTTTTCGAGAATGCATCCTGACGATTATCGATCTTATATTTTTTTGCCATTACGACTATCCTATCAAATTCTTTTCTTTTTATTAAATTTCTTCGCGTGCTTTCTCTATTTGCAATAGTAATAAAATCGTCGACTGAAAAAATATGGAAATATATTTGTCCACGTATCAGATACGAGTTTATCTTTAAGAATTTTTTCGTTTCTATCAATGATTCCTCTACAATGTTGAAATATATACGAAATGAAAACGTCATATTTTTCACGTAGGCCCAATGTAATAAACTTGTCCTCTATACGCGATAATAAATTTCTCTCGTTGGAAAGTTTAATTTTTGTTATTTTTTGTTTTCTCTTATCGTTATAGTTGCACGTATATCGGGTGTCCCTTCGGTAAGAATTATTTTTCCTCTCATATTATTCTAATTCTACAAATTAATGTACCTCGGTTCATCTTTTATTTAGATTTCGTATACACGGTGTATAAAAATCTGTGTGTGTGTGTGCGTGTGTGAATCATGCAAGTTACATATGAAACGTGATCATCAATTGGATTACTTCATTTTACGTTAGACGTAATAATCAGCTGATTATATTTCATTAATAAAAATCTTCCGTAATTAATTTATTCTTTCTTTCTCTTGTTTTTTCTTTATTATTTTTTAACCATACGAATTAAATCGAACAGTTGCGCCACATGCGAATTTCTAGGGAATTATTATTGAACGGACCGAAACTAATATTTTCGTAGATGGTGCACCATGTATATTTTGTTTTGTGATATTATTGATTCGTTTATATTAACGATGCAACCGAGTTGAGGTACGTTTTATTTCACAACGAATAAAACCGAAATCCGGTTTAGGATTGTTCTTCCGAGAGTTTCGATTTTAAGCGATTAACTTAAAGATAAATTATCGTAATAAGCTCGTTGGAAGAGGAGGAGGAAGGAGCGTGTTTATGAGACCGGTTAAAGGAAGAAAAATTTTCTTTGTCGATCCGTACAAGCAAGAAGATGCCGCAGGGAAGAAGAAAGGTACCGTTCAGCGGAAAAGCGAAGAAACAACAGATGCAAGCTAAAAAACAACGGCAGAATCATCTTTTGAAAGGTATTTTTTTTTCTCTTTTCTTTTTTCTTTATCTTTTTCTCTTGCTTTTAGAAATATCTCGGTTTATAATGATTTTCTACCAATCATATACGCAGTGTGAGTCAAAGTTGTAATCGTCGTACGTTATTGATTAACTTTCAGCCGCACGCAGTAAGGACAACGACGAAGAGTCTAGTCTAATCGACGATGTTGAGTTTAAGAAAGGCGTACAGAAGATAAACGTGCAACCGCAAGATTTTAGAAATAAATATGCTCTTCAATTTTTTAAGGAATCCCAAGCAGAATTGCGAAGGCGCAAGGAGGACGCTAAAAGCACTATTAAACCGATTCCTCTTTCACAACAAGAAGTATCGAATAATTATTTTCCGCCTGAATTAGACATTCCTAGGAGACCGTCTTGGACTTACGGCATGTCCAAGGAGCAATTGGAAGTTAGAGAACAAAAATACTTTAACGTAAGTGGTCCGCGTACTTGATAATAAATTAACATTTTTATTCTTGGTTCGAATGTTTCGTTGATGGATAATCTGTTAAAATTTAGGCGTATCTACAGACCATGGAAAAATTGGAAATCAGTTATTTCGAATTAAATTTAGAAACTTGGAGACAATTATGGAGAGTTCTAGAAATGTCAGATGTATTGCTGATCATTGTTGACATTAGATTTCCAGTTTTAATGTTCCCTCCTTATTTATATAAATATGTAACCGAAGAACTGAAGAAAGATATGATTTTGATTCTAAATAAAATCGACTTGGCGCCACCGCCTTTGGTTGTGGCTTGGAGAGATTATTTTTCCAAGCATTATCCAGAACTACACATATTAATGTTCACGTCGTTTCCTACATACAACTTAAGAGAAGATATATACGAAGCGGAAGGCATAAAGAAAAGGCGTAGAAGAGGGAAATTAAAGATGGCAGCGGAAGGAGCGCAAAAATTAATGCAGGCTTGTCAAGATATTGTAGGAGACGAGGTGGATTTGAGTTCTTGGCAGGAAAAAATAATGGAGGAAATGAATTTGGAATATGATTTGGACGATATCGAAAGGAAGGATGACATTGTCATCGTAAAACATGACGATACTTATCAAGAACACGTAAAATATAAAAATGGTGTATTGACTATAGGTTGCATCGGTACGCCAAACGTTGGAAAGTCGTCTTTAATGAATGCACTGATGGGTAAGTAATAAATAACTTACGAATAATCGTATAATTATTATTAACCATTATCATCTAATTGTTACACTCAAACATATTAATACCTTTTTTATAACAGGTAAAAAAGTTGTAAGCGTGTCACGTACTCCCGGTCATACTAAGCATTTTCAAACTATCTATCTTACCAAAACGGTATGCCTCTGCGATTGCCCAGGTTTGGTATTCCCATCGACCGTACCTAAACAACTTCAAATTTTAATGGGCTCATTCCCAATTGCTCAAGTCAGAGAACCGTACACTAGCATTAAATATTTAGCCGAACGAACAGATTTACCTAAATTATTAAGGATACAACATCAAAGTAACGACGTCACTTGGTCCGCCATGGACGTATGCGATAGTTGGGCGGCGAAAAGAAATTTCTACACTGCTAAAGCGGCAAGATTGGATACTTACAGGGCAGCTAACTCTCTCTTAAGAATGGCATTGGAAGGAAGAATTTGTATTTATGTATACCCACCGAATTGGGCTGCAAATAAAGGTATTATCGTTATTATATTTATTTTGTCATTATATATTGCGATAAGGTATCGTTTTTTTATTTTTTATTATTATATAAAACATCGAATGCATTTGCCATATAGAAATTTGGGAAGAACATCCTGACGTCGATGCGGTTAGGTGGATTCAAGCTAGAATTCTCGAGGAAGATTATTTTGGTCCAGTGAAAGTATATTTGTCGTCCGAAGAAGAAGAGGATGAAGAGGAGGAGGAGGAGGAGGAGGAGGAGGAGGAGGAGGAGGAGGAGGAAGAAGAAGAGGAGGATGAGGATGAGGATGAGGAGAATTATGAGGTCGTTGCAAGAAGCGACAACAAGTCCAATGGCAAAGAAAAGTCGAAAGATTCCTCAAGCAAATCGATGGATATACCCGTCGTGGGCAATAAATTTGGAGCATTGTTGTCTACGGAATTGTAATAACTCTAATAATCTAATAACATAATATATCTGGGAAAATATTTAGAGTCCATTGATTACCTTCGTCCATTTAATTTTTCATTTTATTGAATTCGTTTTCTAACAATGCCTAAGAGTTAACGTTTGGATAAATTACATTTTTTTTATTACACACACACACACACACACACACACACATACACACATATATATATATATATATGTATATATATATGATGTACGAATAATTATTGTACCAAATTGCTTTAAACGTATCTTAACGTTCCTGTAAAGTATCCTGCTTAAATTATATTAGAAGTATTTACAAACTTGATATTTCTTTGAAATCGTGAACGCATTAAGTTATTAAATCTCTTTGGTCCACTCTAAACACTAAACATCTGAATAAAGATGATATAATTAGTACCCATGCTGAAAGTTATCCCAATTTCTTTTTTTTTTTTTTCTTCCGTACGTTTTCGATAAAAATACACGAGTGCATCTCTCTACACATAATGCGATAGACACGACGATTACAATAATAATGTAATGCGCTACTTCGTACGTAGGCCCAATAGAATTAATTAATTAATTAATTAATTTCTTTTTTTTTTTTTTTTTTTTGCACGATTTCCAACAAGGTACATGTACGGATGTAATTTTACAGAAAAATATTTCTATGCTAAATAAACTCGTGCATAATCGATATATATATGTACACGCATTCACGCTCATATCTTTGACTATCTCTAGAAATAAGGTACTTAGCAACGCGGATTATCGAGATACCTCTATGATCTGCTCCTATGACAAATGAAAAAATATTCTAAATTTAATTTAAATTCTCTTCTTTCTTTTTTTTTTTTTTTTTTCATTAATTTTCATTTCTTTGTATCATTGCCGTGTATATATCATTTGTACATTCTTTCGATCGTAATCATCTCTTAAGCTCCTAAAATCTTCTTCACGGAATATCCAGGAATAGCGTAGAAAAATAGTAGTATGAGGACGATTATACCTATCATTATTATACCTTTCAATATGGCCCACTTGTAGTTGTGCCAAACGATATATTTGATAGACTTTAACGGATTCAGGAACCACATAAACGAGGCGTCTGGTCGGCTGTAAGACAAACAAACAAAAACAAAAAAAAAAAAAAGAAGAAAAAGAAGAAGAATAAAAAAATAACGAATGGAACATCGTCGTACAATTACATAGTAAAATGATTTCGTAAAATATTATTTTAAAGGAATTATATTTACACCCACTTTGGTTTGTCCAAAGGATCGGGTTCGTTTCGACCAAAACCAGCGGGATTCTTTTCGGCTTCCTCCTTCGTCAACAAATGTATTTCGGCCTCTACCTTACCCTGCATAAATTATAATCGTTCGAGATTATATCAGTTATTGAAAATTTGTCCAATTGATTAAATGACATTACGACGTTCTTCCGTTTCAATCTTAATTCGGATTTGTACGACCTTACCGTTAGTTCCATGTCTTCGTTTTCCTTTTTAACGTAGAACGGCCACCAACCCTTAACTCGTTTCTGTTTAAAAATATTAATCATCGGTACGGAACCGTCGGTCTTCAACATACCAAGCGTACAAAGTTTGCTGTTCTTTGCCCCACGTGGAAATCTATTGAGATCCAGGGTAATAGCACCTAAGAAATCGTCCGCCGAAAAGTGATCGGCGTCCCATACCTTCGAGGAAAAATTAAGAAAAAGAAGAAGAAGAAAGAAAGAAAGAAAGAAAGAAATTCCATCAAAGTTTTATTCGCATTTCGATAAGAGGTGAACGAAAAAAAAAGAAAAAAAAAAGAAAAAAAGGGCGACGTTATTATCGAAAAAAGAAAAAAAGAAAATGATACTTTACTTGTAACTCCAATCGTGCTGGTATCTTACACTCTGTCTCGTCCCAACTAAAAAGACTCTCCTTTCGATTGATAACAATCTTCTCCTCGGCCACGAGATAATCGAATGGAAATATGAATCTCCAATTGAAATTACCCTCGCCTGTCAATGATCGATAATGAATGTCGGTCGATTGACAATCCTCTGGACCTTTCAGCCAACTATAATTTGATGAAAAAAAAAAAATAAATAAATAAATAAAACGAACGAAGAAGAAATAATATTTAGAAATAAATTGTATTTGTATATTAAAGTTTATATATTTATAAAGTATATAAAGTGTATATTAAATTTTACCCCTTCACGTAAATATCGCTCATCTTTTCACCGGTGAAAAATGCATCGTCCTCTAGGACGACGTCGTCCGTGTTCCAAATGATAACACGTAACTCGTAACTCTTTGGTTTTCTAGGCGATATATCGATTGGCGAGCCCGGCGATGGCATATCCATCGGGAACATGTCTACCCACATCTCCAATTTTCCTTGTTCTATTCCAGGCTTTTCGGGATTGTAAAGTGGCCGAGTTTCTACGTGCTCGGGTACCAACGTAGAACCGATACGTGGAAACGCGTTCCAATGATGTAATACAGCAAGGGCAAGGTGTTCCTCTATACCTAATCGAATAAAAATAATAATAATAATAGAAAAAAAAAGGAAAAGAAAAGAAATAGAGGAAAAAAAAAAAAACAATTGCACGTGTCGGATAGATCGAATTCATTTTTGTCGCAAACGTAAATTATGGCAAATACCTTTAGTATGTACGTAAAATTCCATTTCCTCGTTCGACAATGAAAATGTCTTTCGTCCGATTGTAACGCGGCCGTGAGAATAAACCGGGCCATCGACCTTACCCTCCTTGCACAATTTCGACAAAATTTGCGTCGGTTTCATAGCGTCCCTCCACTTGTTGTAACCCGACCTATAAAACGTGTCCGATCGAAGGATTCGTTTTCTTTTTTTTTTCGGTAAATCGATTAAATCTCGATCATCGATCGATCATACTCACTCGTCGTAACGTCTGGGAAAACCGCAGGTAGCACGATGCCTGCTGTAAAATCGATTTTCCAAATCGATTTTAGTCTCCCCTATCATATCGTCCGTACCAACTAAATCCCAATCCAAAACCTGTACCGTTAACAAAGAATCCTGAGGGAACGTGGCCTCTATCTCGAAACACCTTGAATCATTCAACGACGTACATCGATCATCGTACTCAAACACGTTTACCGATTTATCTTTAATATAATTAAAAAAAAAAAAAAAAAGAAAAAGAGAAATCAATAAGAACAACGAACGAACTTACTTCCCAAATACGGGATTGAGTTGTTTCGATACGTAATTCTCCTTGTCGCTTATCCTCTTACCACCCAATTGTAATACAACGTAAGGATCGGCTTTGCCATTAAGATCGCACGGATGTAGATCATTCGCTTTGACGATGTAGACTCTGACAAGTACGTGGATCGGTTCGTTCGATGGTACACCTTGAAAGAAACCGTACTGTGGATCAAATCCCATAACCGTGTGATCGATAAGATCCTTCGGTAATGGCCACTTGTAGACCTTCAATGCGCCCTTGAAATAACCGACGATTCTATGCTCGTCCTCGGTCTCGTCGCCCGTTTTCTTTCCCCGATAGAGCTCGAACGTGTGCAACCATTCCTTGAACTGTTCGAATTCCGGCTGAGCCTCTAACTCGTTCGGATAAATCTTGAGAAGAGCCGTCCTGTGATGGGTCCTCCTTGGGAGATGTTTCGGGCTCAATTTCGAGACGAATTTTGACGCATTAGATGGGGACTTCATGCCGAAGAGTAATTTTTTCGTCGGATAAACGACACCCTGATTTCTATCACCGGTGGCCGTAGTAGCTTGGCCCTGTTCGAACGCGTCCTCCAAAAAACCCGGCAAAGTGCCGTTCTGTTGCGCCTGAAATATCGACTTCTCCCTTCTCAATTCTTTGTTCTCCTCGATCATTGCCTCGACCGACGCGAAATACTTCGTCCACCAATCCTGACAACCCTCCCCGTCGTCCATAATCCCGATCTCGCCCAACATCGAATTGTTATCTAATTAACAGTTAAAGTGTTTTAGATTTAAAAAGGATGATCGTAGAAATTTTTCTTTTTCTTTTTTTTTTTTTTTCTTCTTCATGGACTTACTCAATCCCCCCGAGTCTTTCAATGGGCTCTGTTTTTTTCGTAAATTTTGTTCGGTTTTATCCCTCTTCGTTGTCCAAGCGCTTTGTTCGAATCCCAACGTGATTATGGTGTCGCTGTTATTTGCACCGAGATCGGATTGTGTAAATGATTCTTGTATACTTGTCTGTTGATACTTTTGTTTCCCTTGTTCGAGACCTAAACGAGCATAACGATTGCGGGAGATTTAATATTTTTTAAAAAGAAAAAAAAAGGAAAGAAAAATCCAACGTCCAAATCAATCAATTTTAATATTCTTACCAACGCATTGCAACTGATAAAGACTCTTTTTTCTCTCCTCGACGTCCCTGGCCCTTTTAGTTTGAGGCGAATACGTATATTTGTGAATCGAATTGATCGTGTGGGTACCAACGAGCGTGTACCTTCCGAAACTTCTACAATCGACCGCTCTAATCGTTAATGGCGGCCGATAGAGTTCTTGCTCCGGCAATTCCAATTCCAAAAACTTGACAGGCGTGTTAAAGTTCGGATTTTTCTTTGCGTTAGCTATGACGGAAGAATAGAGGATATGACCGGCGCATTCGACGTCGACGCGTGGCTTGTCGACCGTTAATAAATGAATCCTCTTTAGATCGCGCAATCCCCAGAATAGTACCTCGATCCTGTAAAAACGGCGAGGATAAACATCGAAGGGATATTGTAATATCGGTATGTATAAAAGATGACGATAAAAATGACGATAAAAAAAGAAAAGAAAAAAAGAAATCATTCTGTTCGATCGAATTATCGATTCGATTGTGCTTCCTTTATTTATTTATTTATTTTTTTTTTTATTTTTTGTAGTTTTTATATTTCACTTCGTTTAATTTATTTCAGATATACTTTCGGCTCCCTTTTCCCATCGAAGAATAATTCGATCGATCGAACAGAGAGCGTCGCGTTGTTAGAAATTTTCAAAATGTAAAAATAAAAGGAAGATTAAAAGGAATGATTTCGGCTCGTATAAAAATCTATCACCTGTACTTCGCTAAAGTTGGTCGTATTCCAATTGGTACTGGAAGGATCGGACCTTGATCGGGACCCGAAGCAATCAATTGTTGAAACTTATCCTTCGGGTCTGGCAACGTAGGGAATCCAAGATCGGTCGTCGTTGGATGTTCGAGCAATTCGAAGACAGCTAAGAGTTCGCCGGCTCTTGCGGCGCCTCTGTTAACCTCGTACCATTCCAACGAGGGCGGATAATTCGGGGGTAAATAATTTTCCGAGGATAATTTAACGTGAGGCCTCGCGATAGCCCGTCCTATGTACTCGGATTTTCCCTGTAACGTTGGAAAACGAAAGATAAATTTCGTCTGGGTTGAAATTTGCAAGCATAAATTTACAAGCTAAGAGGTGGTGCATCGTGGATTTATCGTTATTATTATCGTCATTGTCATTGTCATCGTCATCGTCATCGTCATCGGTGTCGTGGTACAAGGAACTACGTGAGATTTATATTTCGACAAAGAGCGAATGTGTTTCTATAAAAATGTGATATAAAGTGTCGTAGACGATAATCGTGATTACTCGAGGACATTCGATAGGATCGTTGAATTATTTTTTTATGTTTTTTTTTTTTTCGTCTTGGATAGCCAGCGAAAAAAAAAGAAAAGAAAAATAAAAACAGACGAAAAAGAAAGAAGAAGAAGAACGAAAAGCAGAGTAAAAAAAAGAAATAAAATAATAAAAAAAAAAAAAGGATAGAGAAGATACGGGTTCGTGCGTTCGTGTTCATTCAATTTCATGCTACGAGTGAGTGAGAGAGTGAGAGTGAGAGAGAGAGAGAGAGAGAGAGCCGAGATATCGAGTTCTCTCTCTCGCACGTAAATCATCGCATCGTGTGCTATCGTTCGAATAGTGATTTATGTTATTTTACGAGAGATATGATGTTACAGGTCGTATACAAACTGTTAAAGCAGAGACAGAGAGAGATATATAGATAGAGATAGAGATACAGAGAGACAGAGAGTCCTTCATGCAGTTTTACGTCCAACGTTTTACGCGATATGACTCTGGAAAAGAAAGAATCGTAATATTGAATATGGAGGATAAAGTTTAGGATATAATTCGATCACGTTCGTTTCGTTCAATTTCTTTTTATCTTTATTACTATTTCAATGATAATATTAATAATAATAATAATAGCGCGTAACGATTAGGTAAAGCGGTCGAGTAAACGGATAAAATACTGGAAAGGAAGGAGACGAAAGGGATGGTGGAAAAAAAAAAGAAAAGAAGAAGAAAAATTGATCGCTCACCACTTTGTCCTGATCGAATATCTCGATGACGATCGAGGGTGGATCCTTTTTGATTTCTTCGTCGGTACCGTAAATTAATATGTCGTCGAATAGAAGCAATTCGTCCCACGTTGGGCTTAACGTTTCGTCGATCACTTGAGTCGACTTACAAAACTCACCGCAAATAACGCGTGCGAATGGATCGGACAAACCGGATGCGTCGCTACCGATCAACGATCTCGCCTGATACATGTGAGCTCTCAGTTGAAATTTCTAGATCGACAATAACGACGTATTATTTGTCTCTCCGTGTAACGTACGTCGATATAATATATGTACGTACAGATATATTATTTAGGATTGAAAATTTGCGACGTAAAACGTACTCGTTGTTTCTTTCGAATTTTAAATCGATTTTAACGAATTCGAATTGAATCGAACGCGAACGAGGGTAATACAGATTTTTTTATTTTTTTTTTTTTTTTTTTATTTTTCGTAACACCTACGCGATATACTCACGTGTTTCTCGACGTAATGAACGATCGTAGGCGGTAAAGCACGCAATCTATCGATATTACGAAGTTCGTGACTCATCTCGTAACCATTTGGAAGGCCCTGAATGAAGTACTTCTTGTGCTTGAGTATACCCAACCACATGTAAATTTGTAGCTTCGCTTGTATGGCCCAACCGGACGGTCCGAATCTCTTCTTTCCCGGAAGCTTTGTGAACATTAACGAAAGGATCAATGATTTATTTATTTTTTTTTTTTTCTTTTTCGATAGAGTTATTTTTCTATTTTTTCTCTCTCACTCTCTCTCACTCTCACTTATTAATTACTCGACCGACCTTTAGAAACATCGTTTGAACCTTTCCACAATTTCTACCGCATTCTTCGTCAACGATCGAATAAATCAATTCCCTGCAAGAAATCCTCTGATAAGCGACTCGTCTGCCGGAACTGATGACCCAAATGAAGACGTCAGGTAACGAGTCCTGAGGCTGCAACGAGCAAACGCATTTTTAAAGATCATTTTTATATTTTTTATATTTTAAAAATCGTTATAATATTTTATTTATAACGAACGTTCGTGCAAGCCAACGTAAGCGAGAGAAGGTTGATAAGAGGATGGAATAGGTGATTAACTCACATCCTCAACCAAGAACTTCAATTTCTGTAGATAGCTCTGGGCCGTTTTCAGGCGTTCCTTGAAACTGTTCTTCGTTATTATCGCCCTCAAGTTTCTCGCCATCGTACCTATACTCTCCATCTCCCTTTGACAAAGTTTCGTCCTTTCCTTGTCCAATTTGGTTTTGCCAACGCCCGGCCCTGTAGCGCTCGACTTGCTTATGCCAACGTAACGATTGCAACTGCTCGACAATTCCTCGAGAACGGTCTTCAATAATTTCTCGCTCGACGGATCCTCCATTCGTTGTTGCACCTCCGTTAATCCTTCCTCCTAATCGATATTGAATGATACACGTGAAGGAAAAACTCTCTCTCTTTTTTTAAATATAAAGAGAAAGATGAGTTCTATATATAAAAATAAAGAAAAAAAAACAAAATAACATGTACTCACCAATTTATCCGCTATCTTGCCGATTATGTTACTGTTGTACATTCTACGCCGATAATCAGGCCAAATACTTCTTACATGGAGACACGGTTTATCGTCCCAATATGGTAAAAAGTAATATATTTTATCGTGTGTCATTGGTTTCGTTGTTGGCGTTGTACTCTGCCAGGAACCGCTTACAACTTCCTGCAATTCTTCCTCCTCGCCGCTAGCTCCGCTTTTCATTTCGCATATCTGAAAAGAAAAAAGAAAAGAAAAAAGAAAGGAAAATGAAAATATGAGAAAGCGTTGTGAATCAAAAGAATTTCCTATTATTCTTCTATCGCGTGATCAAAGCTACGATAAAAATAAATAACGAGGTTTCGCATGTTTATTCTACGTTAAATATTGATTATTATTATACGATTATTATTATTATACGTGACCTTTAACGAGTTCTTTTAACGATGATTTATTTATCATTGAATTATTTTGTGATAAAATCGATAAAAATAAATCCAAATCGTACCTTCGAGGTTTCATTATGCCCGTCCAAAGCATTACCCGCGTTACCAATGGATATCTCGAAATACATTGGCTTATCGCAAAGCTTCTTGTCTATCATCGTGGCGTCCATTATCGTGGCAAATAAAAAGAATTCTTCGTTTCTGGCGTAGGCAGCCTCGTTTATTGGTACGGTAGGCTCGACCTCGACCTCAGAGGGTGCCATTTCGACGTTATCACTTATCTCCGTTCTAATCGCTATAAGTAACCTGGCGTGTACGATTTAATTCAACGATTAATTACACATATTTACACGTATAACAATAATAATAATAATATTCATATCATAAAAGTAATTAAAAATAATAAAAAAAAAGAAAAAAAAACTGAATAAAGAGAGAAAAAAAAGAAGAGATCGATAACCTTGCCCTATAAGAAATCCCTTCACCCAGTCCGGTATTCAATGTCGAGTGTTCGTCTATCAAACTATAATCTCTGATGCTACCGTAAAGGTGAATAAATGCCGGACCGAAGGTCGGTAGAAAACCTTTTTCACCGTCGTTACTGATCTGTTTCAGATCGACGAAGTGTGTACCAATAACGGTAGCATGGACCGGGTCGTTATCGCACAGCTGTATTTTTATTCTCTGACACAAGGGTGGGAACATTTCTGTAAAGACAATCTGCTCGTTCCAGATCGGAGCATAGCTGTGCCTTTTCACGCTCGTTTTACCCTGTAACAACAAGCAAGATCAACGCGGATCCATGGGGATGTCCCTCCCCTACGTCTTACCTTTCCTTTTATCTCAACAATTTTATTTTTTTTCTCTTCTCCTTTCTTTTTCTATTCTTTTCTTTTCTTTTTTTTTTTTTTTTTCTTTTTCTATCTTACTCCCTCGAGGGAAAATTTTTCTTAATTATCTTACGACAGGTGAAACGAAGTACGTAGAAAAAGAACAGATGAACGAAAGAAGCGGAGAAATATAATTCGATGGATTTTTTTTTTTTGTGTGTTTTTGTTCGTTTCTTTCGTCGTTAAATAGTTTTTTTTTTTTCTTAAGCGGAAACTTACGCTCAAGCCGGCGAAGGAGACCTGCACGTACGGGTCAACCAAATCTTTGACCTCGCCTGTGAATGCCTTCTTGACGTTCGCCATTATGCTGCTGTTCATTTTCGGCAAACCGTCGGCCCTGTAGACCTTAACAATGAACTTGGCCCTTTGCCTTTCTATAGGCACGCCATCAGGTAACAATAGATTTCCCTCTATGTCGTCCTCGTCCTTCTCACTTTTCGGAGGAATTTTAACGGTGTCGCCTTTGCCGATAACGCTAATGTCACACTTCAAGTATCCCTTGGGACCACCCGCTACGTCGTCGGGATCGGTTAGAAGGGCCCACTTGTGATAAAATTGATGATCTGCGAATACGATTCTATGCTTCGTTATCTCCCCATATATCGAGTTTCACGGAGAAATTCACGAAAGACGCGTAATTTCAAAAAAAATAAATAAATAAAACAGAAAAAAGTATGTATATATATGTGTGTGTGTGTGTGTGTGTGTGTGTGTAAAAAGGATGAAAGAAAAAAAAGTTATCATCCTAGAGCCACGATTTCCTTTGGAAAACACACTGTATTACATATTTGTATTATAAAAAAATATATATATATATATTAAATATATAAGCGTATGATGTTACAGAGACACAAGAAAGGAATCAGCTGTTAGTATACCTAAACGTATACGTACGTTTACGTAGAATATAATAGTTGTATTCGTCGTAAAGTAAATTTCATTCTATCCCGACGAAAATTGAATTAGTATTATTACTTAATTATTGTTAGTATCTATCCACCGTATAATTATTATCTATGGCGATGAAGGGAGATAGATAGATAGATAGATAGATAGAGAGAGAGAGAGAGAGAGAGAGAGAGAGAGAGAGAGAGAGAAATCGGTATGGTTACCCGGTTTTACTCTATTCTCGCCTGTCAAGAGCCCATTAAATATTAGATTACTTAGTTGGATAATTATTCGCACGAACTTCCTAATATGACATAGATAATAGATTGATCGTTACGGTTAACGGATTGATCGTGCGACAAATTTGTTAATTACAAACACGATGGTCGCATAGATAAATAGATATATTTAAATATGTATATATGCATATATATTTAAATTAGCGCGTTATTAAAAAGTTAGTTGTAACGATTGATTCTTTTTTTTTTGTTTGTTTGTTTTTTTTTTTTTTTTTCTAATGGATCTCGTGGCTCGTGGATCTTGAGATAAGATTAAATATTATTAATCGCATGCAAGCTCAGGAGAAGATGATAGGAGCAAGATATTTTTTTTTTGTTTTATGTATATTTATATATAACGACGATTTAATCGAATTCATTTATGAAAATGATACGTTTCATAGAGCGATTACATTAACGTGCAATATCCCAATAAATATTATTTTACCTGTTATCGATCCTTATGGAAATTATTTTTACGATAAATCACGTATGTTAAATAAAATAAATAATAATAATAATAATAAATGTATTATTCATATCGAACACTACGTGGTTGATTTTATTTATGCGTTAAAAATTTAAATTCTGCTTTGGTCGATATCAAATCCGGGTAATCCGATAGTAACATCGTTTTAAGCCAAACTACTGATTTCGAATTTCGAGATGAAATTTGACGTAAAATACGTGATATCTAATATATAAATATTCATATATTTATATATATTAGTTTGAGGGAAAAGAAATCCATATTACTTTTTCGTTCACGTTCACGTAAAAGTAATGTATTTCTTTTTCCTCAAATTAAGTAATACATTAATGACAAAGCAATAATAATAATAATAATAATAATAATAATAATAATAATAATAATATACCAATAATAATACAATAGATATATCATTCAGTACGATATATTGTAATTATATATGATGACATAATATATATGTGTTTGTTGTGTGTGATTTCAAAGTAATGTAACGTTATAGAATATTAACCCTTTTAGTGCCGAGTTAAAAAATGGGATGTAGTTAGGCCACGCCCCTTCGGAGTGGGGGTAGGGTTGGAGTGAGGGTAATAAGGGGTAGGAGTGGAGATAGGGGGTATCTGTTCGTAATATTTTTGCCAATGAAAAATAGTATATAAGATTTATTTCATTGTTGTATTTGTTCTTGTTGTTAATATTTTCACGATCGTTAAATTCTCATTGGGTTATTCTCATCGATTTATAACTGTTTTACGAACTGTCACCGTTCCGTGTAATAAATAATATCTACGTACGTGGCCATAAATTCCCGCGACACCGTGACACCTTTAATCACGTCGACAACAACAACATCGGTGCGAGAACAAAATTAAATCATTCCTATTTCATCGATTTAATATTTTTGTTTGCCCTTTAATTAATTAAACGAAGGAATAAATAAATAAAGAAAGGAAAGGAAGAGAGAAGGAAAGAGAACAAAAAATAAAAAAAAAAATAAATAAAAAACACAAAGAAAGAAAGAAATGTTTCGCGGAAACGTCGTATCTCGATCGATATTTCAACTAACTAATTCATCATACTACTCTTAGCTAATTTCTTACTAAGATTAATTCCCGAAGTAATTTTCATTTCAGTATTGTCGCACGTACGTTTATTAAAAAGGGAAATAAAAAAAGAATAAAGAAAGAAATACGGAAAGGAAAAATAAAATACAAATGTGAAAGAAAAAAGCTATCCATCGATGAGAACCACGTACTTTTTTTTTCCTTTTTTCTTGTTTGTTTTTTTTTTTTTTTTTTTTGGCTTCGCAAAACGAGCGCATACGATACACGTAATAGCACGAGATTACCGAGGCTTTGCAGGTCAAAAGAGCCAACTAAAAAGTTTTGATACGGGTATGTATTTCGAGGCACACGCGATTCGAACTTTTGCCCATACAAAACTGTACGAGCAATCTCAACTGTAACGATCTCTAGGGATACGCAACTTTTTTTATTTCTCCCCCCCTTTTTTTTTTCTTTTTTATATTGCGTTTATACGGACAAATAGGAATATTTAATTGGTTTTTTGACGTCGTTTCACTTTTTTGTTTTTTTTTTCTCAATAACAAATTTATAAACCCGTTCCACATATAAACGCCATCGATCGCATGCCATCGATAAATGGTGCATACATCTTTGAAATAAAACGAAATAAAACAAAAATTTCGCAATCGTTAATGAACGTCAATGAATGTGTATAAAATGATCGATTCGAAAATTGTTTCGTTTCATTTTATTTGCAAAAATCGAGAGAAAGTGCTTTGACATTTATAAAAGGAATTAAAATAGAAGAAAGACACAAAAGGAGAAATGAATAAACAGAGCGATAAATATATAAACAGCAGATAGCAAGCAATGACGATGAGAGAGAGATCAATTTTGAGATATAAAAAATGACGACGAATCACGACAACTTTGATATGCGTGTGTGAATGAAGATGAAACAGAGACAGACGATAGAGATAACAACAGGGTAAACAACACGAAGATAAAGTTCAAAATACACAAGTAAACAATTTCGAAAGATTCCTTTCTTTTTTTTTTTTTTTTTTCTGAACAAATTTGTACCTGGCTGGGCCCAAACCGTTGCGATGTCTAACTTAAAGCTGCCCAGTGTTAAGTTAGCACGCAAGAGATTCCGCGATTGCTGCACCTGCGATATTATATCAAAAGGTATTACATTAAAAAAAAAAAAAAAAAAAAAAAAAAAAAAAAAAAAATCTTTTTTTTTTTTTTTTTTTTCTTCCGTTTTTTTTTCTTTCTTTATCCTCATTATTTAAACAAAACCATATTTACTCCGTACCATCGTACACCGACGTGTACACAATAATAATAATAATAATAATAATTAATATAGATATCTCTTTGTAAAATCTCTTTGTAAAAAATATATATATACATAATAAATAAAACGAGATATTGTTAAATAAAAAAAGAATTTCTTATTCAATTAAATCACTCGTCGCGTTAGTTCCTATCGACCTATCATCATTCTTTTCATGCTCGTTTAATATTCTGATATGATTTTCTATTTTCATTTTATAAATATATATATATAAAACGAGGTCATCGTATATTTCTCTCTCTCTCTCTCTCTCTCTCTCTCTCTCTCTCTCTCTCTCTCTCTCTCTTCACTTTCAACGATTAATAATGAATTAAAAGAAGATCCGTACTAGGAGTACGACGTTTCACATATACACCTCGTAATTTCTTTTTACGACGAACTCGTACCATTTATTTTCCTGCGACCTGTTAAGCTCGTTTTTCTCGGTCACGTGAGTCGATTCTTCGGATCGATCGGAGCACAGCTTCGACTTTGAAATAATGAAAGTCATCTGTCTCTTATATTATCCAGCATAAAAATAAATGGAAGAGGAAAGAAGAAATATATATATATAAAAAAAAAAAAAAAGAAAAAAGAAAAAAGGAGAAGAAGAAGAAGAAAAAAGGAAAGAGGAAATAAAGAAGAAAAAAGAAAAAAGAGACACGTTGTTTTATGGTAAATGGCACGAAATTCATAATCGAAGCAACCTATATGGTTAGATAAATAGCCGTATCGTATAGGTTTATACTGATATCTCTGCGTGTACATACACATACATACATATATAAATGTGTACATATCTATCTATATATATATATATATACATATATATATATATATACATTTATGTTCTAGGCTATACAGATCTAATGGTATTGTGTACATACTATTGTGCATCTACTATTATACATAAACGACTTTGATACCATGTTTCACTCTGGTTAATCGACCGATGTTATTGGAATAATGAACATTCTCGAAGAACTCAAAAGTTCATACACATATACGCGTGTATCTATGTACACAGTTATACCTATGTATTATAATATAATTAGAGAACTTGTTTCATCCAACATAACTCGCGAACACTTCGAATATCTACGTTGCTTTTGACGATGCCCAAGCACGAACTATCAAACGGGAGGAAAATTGCGTTGTCGAAAGTTTCGACCAACGTTTTTCTTTTTTTTTTTTTTTTCTTTTATCCTAACATCGAATCTTTCAAGACCGTAGTTTCTTGAAATTTCTTTCTTCTTTTCACTTTTTTAAAAAAATCTCCCCATGGTACCTTCAACGCTCAAAAAAAAAAAAAAAATTGTTATTCTTTGTCTCAATTTTTCATTCTTCCTTTCTTTCTTTCTTTCATTTTTCGAGCTACCGTGCCAGTAGAATAACGTCAAAAGAACAAAATTGATGACCCGTAAACCTTGAAAGAGGACAAGCTTGAAACAAATAAAAAAAAAAAAGAAATTATTATCCCAGTCAAAATATTGCATCCTTTTGCATAGTTTTAGATTTTTTTTTCTTTTTTTAATTTTTTTTCCTCGATTCCTCTCGTATTATCGTCAAAAGCAAACGGAGATATTTGAAGTGTTTGAGTTAGGTGAAACGATCTGTGTATATATATATATATGTGTACACACACACACACACACACACACACACACGTGAGTGTATATCCTCTAGAAATCCTAAGAGTATGTCAGTACACGAGACGGAACAAATAGGTAAGAAATATTTTTATTTCCTTCGACGTTTTAAAGAACATTGTTCTAGGACATGAGAAAGTAAAACAAAAGGAAGGATAACGAAAAAAAAAAAAGAAATAAGAGAGAGAGAAAGAGAGAAGGAAAGGTAAAAAGAATGAGTAACGGTTCGGATTATGTCGTGATATAACGGTAAAACCAAATAAAGAAACGCGAAAAGGGAAAAATTCTGCAATCGACAGCTTTCCTTTTGTGAAGCTTGGGTGGATTGGGGGAGGTAAGAGAGGAACAAACAGCGAGGTCAACGGGTGGTAAAAGGTTTATACCTTCCTTTTCTAGAAAGTAAGTTCGACTTTTCTTTTCGAAACGGAACACAAATTCTTTCTCGTATTATTATCACAGAAAAAAATCTCCCTTTTTTCCTTTCGTTTCTCAAATGATTTAACGAAGAGAAAAAGAAAAAGATCAACGAAGTTTGCGAGATAAGTCGTCCGTCGATATACAAAAAAAAAAAAAATACAAAAAAAGAAAAGAAAAAACATACGAGCGTTCTTTCGAAAAATTGAAATAAATTAATCCGAGCGAATGATAACGTCGATGTTCCTTTCGACGTTAATTTGCCACACTCGGGGATTAACGACCATAGAAAAATACTTTCGGTAAATTAACTCCCATGGTACTGGAACATTTTCTTCTAGGACCGAGAGAAAATTACGGTTCCCATCGGGAACGAGAAAATGTTAGAGAGAGAGAATATTCGTTCGGAAATACATCGTATTTGATTCTAAAGAGCATTATCGATCTTGCGGAGAGAGAGAGAGAGAGAGAGAGAGAGAAAAAAAAAAGAAAGAAAGAAAAAAACCCAAGAGAAAAACGTACCAACGTTGTTGACTCGGACAAAAACTCGAGGACGTATCAAATTAAATCGGTGGGAGGTGGAGGGGTGAAAAAAAAAGAGTAGACCCAAAAATATCCCTTTAACGTGTCTCTCTCAAAAAAAAAAAAAAAAAAATAAAATATCTAAACTTACCGACAACGTGATGATCTTGTCGAACAGCATAACCGGTGGCATGTGAAAGTCGAAGACGAAATACTGCAAAAAAAAAAAAAACGAAAGAAATGAAAAAGAGAAATGGATTGTTAATAAAAAAAAAAAAAAAAGTAAAATAGAATAGATCGTTCGTTAGATCGTACCTCGTTGTAATAAGGACAATTAGTGGATTCCTTGACACTTGTATATTTTCGTTGATCGCCGACTTGAACGCAGACAACAGGATCCATGTTGAGCCCTGCTAATTGTCTCGCCTCTATTATCGTCACGCAAACCTGATAATCTTGAGCTTTCAAAGCTCCTTGAGCAGAGTCATGGGTCTGGAAAATATTTAATTATATACCCTAACTTATTATTATTGTTATATTATTAATAATAATTAATTATAATATCATTGCTACTGTATTTCTTTTCTCTCTCTCTCTCTCTCTCTCTCTCTCTCTCTCTCTCTCTCTCTTTATTTCTCCTTAATAACAGTCGAGAGAACTCGAGTCTGTCTAAGATAAAAAAAAAAAAAAATAAAAATAAAAATAAAACGTAGAGACGTAGTTAAATTCTAATTGAGATTCGTCGAAGCGTAACTTATATTGTAATTAATTTGATTAATTGTTAAGGATAATCACGTTCTACCTTGGGTTTAGGTTTCTTCATTGGCCTTATAACCATTGAATCTTCTTGTTCTATATTGATGCTAGGTTGACTCTCGTTGTCCGACGGGTTGGTTTCGAGCGAGGTCATAGAATTTGTTCTAGAAGGTTCGTTTGATGTCGGACAGCTTGAATCTCCTTTACCATCGATAAGTTCTCTCGTCTCTGAATTACTGTCGCAAGATCTCGCTCTCGGTGGTCTCTGTTTCCCTAACTTCATGAAAGATCTCATGCTCCTCAACGTCGAGCTTCTGCGAACACGAAGTTTTGCTCTTTTTTCCTTTTTCCCTTTTCTTTAATTTTCTTTAATATTTTTCCTTTTTTCTTTTTTTTTTTTTTTTTTTTTACCAACAAGACTCTCGAGTCTCGAAAAAGAACGTTGGTTACGAAGCCCGCAGTGATTACAATCGTACCAAACGAAAATTATTATTTGACATGAGAACTCTTTTTCACTTTTCTTTTCTTTTCTTCTTCTTTTTTTATTTTTTTTTTCTCTAATTCTCTCTCGAAATAAACGGAAATCTCATTATTTTTCTCGTCAAAAGAACATATAGTAATTAAATTTCTCGATTGCTTTGTGTAACGTTCCTTTTGTTCCCGTCAAACGTTTTCTTCATAACTCGAACGAGTACGTCATTGGATCCCGTGAGAGTTCTAATTTCTAACAAAAATATCATCTGCATCGAACGAAAATTATCGTTCTTCGACATAATTAAAAATTATCGCGATTTGCGTTTCAACAATGATGAAATTTTTAAAATAACTTGACTGAAATAATATTTCTCTTTGGCGTTCGATTAAATTAACGTCGCGAACGTATCGTGCATTTCAATCGGAGCGAACGTTTATCAACGATATTTAATTAA
>OU427017.1:2842500-2877500 GCA_911387935.1 Dolichovespula saxonica | reverse complement strand
CAATTAGTATCTATTTCTCAATGAACTTTCTTTTTTTTTTTGTTTATTTTGTTTCGTCGCTTCTTTTAAGACTAATTGGTATATAAAAAAAGAAAAAAGATGATACAACGATCGATCATATATATATATATATATATATATATTTTTTTTTTTTTTTTGTAAAAGATCGACAATTGATTTCTTACCGGTAATGGCTTGTTATTGAGATCTATCAGGGAATCCGTAATGACAATGTGTCCTTCCCTTACCACCGTCTGCAATATTAAACCATACTTTGCCAGGGTCCTCTCCGTTCTAAGAACTCCTCGAGATACCACGGATAACTCGAGGGTTTCCGTTTCCTCGATTGGTCGTCCCAAATTCCATGTAAAGCTCTGAAAACGGAACATTAACAATGACATTAACGTACGTTACGTCTATCCAAAGTTCTATCTTTTTATATATAAAAAAAAAAAAAAAAAAAACGATCGAAAATTTCATCGTCTTGAGAGAGAAAAAGAAAAAAAAATGAAACGAGAAAAAAAAATTCGGAACGAACGGACGTAGTTAAAAAAAAAAAAAAAAAAGAAAAGAAATAAAATCTAATAAAAAGAAGAGGAAGAATATCTTGGGTTAAACCTTACAAAATAAACGAATAAATGAAATGAATAAATGAAATTTCGAATTGCATCAATCATTCTACGTGTTTCACGTTTATATCGGTCTCTATTTCAATATTGAAATAATACGAAATACGTTAGTTTCACGGAGCGCGATGAAATGATTTTGCATATGCATACGATTCGAAATTATTCCCTATAACAATCGAAAAGGGGTACTCAAAGTTCCTCAACGGTTTCCCACAAATATTACATGTGTATTTCATTTGGACGAGTAGATAAAGCACACTTTATTGTATACCGACGAGATTGCTTTTTTCGTCCTGATAGGATATATAAAAGAAGAAGAAGAAGAAGAAGAAGAAACCGGGAGAAAAATATATAGCATAATTTTCTTCCCCTTCTAACATACTATATCAAAAAATAAAAAAAAAAAAGGAAAAAGAGAGAAACAGAAAGAAAAAGATAATCTCGAAATCGGTCACGTAATTTCCGCCTGAGGCTTGGCACGAATAAAACATATATATATGTATGTTTTGTATGTATCTATGTATGTATGTATGTATATGTTTGTAATATATATATGTATATATATACGTGTACGTACGTATGAGAAATTTATTTTGAGTGTTTTATTTACCGATAAATCGCGTGCCTAGCGCCATTTTAAATATAAAAGAATCGTCGGCATTCCTATTGCGAATCTTTATTCGTGGCCATCCTTCAACGAAGAAAAAAAAAAAAGAAAAAGAAATGTTCATTGAAATCGTTCATCTCTTTCTTTTTCTTTTTTTTTTTTTTCTTTTACGCCATTAGCTTATAAATTTTTTTTATTAAGTTAACACCGACGCGCTCCAAGATGAAATATAAAATCTATCGAGAGTAGCATCGATATCGTAAAATCCGCCAATCGCTATAAACGTTTACAGTTATAGCAAATACCTCGTGATAAGTAACATAATGGCATATCATCGAGGCCTGTAAAAACGATTTGTCATCTTTATTCGAGTCACGCTAATAATGTTATTGGAAGGTCTGATAATGCCGTGGGGTCACTGTAATCGCATTGCTTTAATGCCAAGGAACGCATTATCGGTATAACAAATCCAAGAGATAGAAAAAAGAAAGAAAGAAAGAAAAAAAAGAGAGAGAGAGAGAGAGAGAGAGAGAGAATCGATTATCCTCGAGTATGTTTTTCCCAGTTAAAAAAAAAAAAAAAAAAGAAAGGATAATATTCGCGAGAAATGTTTCAAAAAGAAAAAAAAATATAAATATACGAAAGATACAGGTACCATCAATTTTTATTAAATAGAAAATCCTTTCCCTTAGTAAACCGATAGTTCGAGCAGTTCGTTAGTCGATCTTATATTTATCTACGAGAAAGTTTATCGCCGACATTATCGATCCCCCCAAGCCAATCGACATTTTAAGATTACACGCGAGAGTGGCACTAAATCGATTTAACTGTTGCTTTTCATCGTATCCGAATGCAATATCTACATACATATGTATCAACACAAAACAAAATATTGAATTCATATTTCTACGACATTATATATATATATATATATATATATACGTAACATCTATTTATGATAAATCGACGAACTTCGCTACATTTTATTATCGTTTTTATACTCTGATAATAATAACTTCGCGCTATACGTATTAATAGCTTTTGTTGTTTTCTTCGAAAACAAAATAAAAAGAGAGAAAATAAGAGAAAAGAAAAATAATAAACCTCTCGTCCGCCTACGTTTTTTATTTTTCAGAAAAAATAAAAAAAAAATAAAAACAATAAATAAACCTCTCGCGCACGTACCTGTGTTTACAATACATACATGTGATATATATGTGTGTGTGTGTGTGTCCACGTGTGTAAATATTATAGATATGCATATAAATACGAAGTCGACGAATATAACAAGGTTCGTTTTTTCTTTATTTTTTTCCTTCCTTCTCTACGTAAAACATTCAATTCTATTTATTTCGAGACCGATAAAGCGTGCGCCTTCTTTTAATTTGATTTACTACCCATCGACACCATGGATAAATTCCATGGGATCGACGCTCACCGTTCTTCTTTCTGTTCCTCATCTGTGGAATTTAATTTATTCCTTTCTTTATATCTTTTGTTTTCTTTTTCCTTTATCAGATGGATATTATTAAACGATTCTCGTAAAATAACTCACCTGATTGACCGAGATGAGATCCCCATTGTCCTCGAGATTTTTCGAGCAATTAGATACGCCTGTAATACGAATTGGAAAACGATCGGTTAGAAATTGTTTGGATTATATTTAATAATCGATGGAATAATATGTGCAATGTACGACAGGTGTTATTGGAATTTCATAGACCATTGGAAGAATCGTTAAAGATGAGTCTAATAAACGCGAACGATCGTTCCTTTTCAAAACATTTCTATGTTACTTATGTATGTACGTCTATCTATAAATATGTAATATATAAGTAATTACACACACACACACACACACACACACACACACACACACAAACAAACACACAAATGCTCGAAGTAAGCAATTACATATCAATATATCGGACAATTTAAACGAAAAAGTATCGAAGCGAAAATTTCATTTTCCGATATCATCCAAAGAGAAATATAAAAAATATATCAAAAAGAAAAGAAAAAAGAATTACTAGTTTCCTGTTGACCCTACGATCGCGTCAGAAACGACCTTATGAATAAAGCAAGTGCATTTAGGTAAGAAAGGCCGATAAAAACGAACATTGCATGCATTGAATATGTAAGTGCACGATAAGCGCACCTCGGTAACACGCGCCGATACATATTACTAAGTATATATATATATATATTTTTATTTTTTTTTTTATATACGCATATATAGAAATATATATATATATACATATTATATACATAAATATATGCATCTGTGAGTACGTTCATACGATACTTTTCACTATGATGTACACATTGCTCTTATATATTTACGTACGTCTGTATGTATCTGTAAGTGCATTCATACGTTATTTTTCATTACGATGATGTACTTAATACATAGCTCTCTCTCTCTCTCTCTCTCTCTCTCTCTCTCTCTCTCTCTCTCTCTCTGTCTCTGTGTGTGTGTGTGTAGAAACTCGATTATTAACGCAAATTGTACAACAAATACATCGTCAAAGGTGTACTCTTTCTATCTTATACGTGCACTACTCGCGATATAACGTCAATACCATACGATTTAATATTAATGGCGAACTATTTTACCTTCTTCATTAATACCGCAGTAACGAGGCCAGAATATCAGAACTGGATACACGTAATGATATAAAAATATTCAATATGAAATACGAAATATTTTTTACGATTCGACTCGAGTAAAAAATAAATAAAAAAATAAAAAATTAGATCTCCATATTTTTTTCGTTGGTTGCGTCGAAAAAAAAAACCAAAAAATAAAAACTTCATTTCGTTAAAAGCGAACATATTATTTGATACAACGCGGATATATATATATATATATATATATATATATATATATATGTATATATATATATATATATATATATATATATATATACATATATATATGCATTCGTCATTTCCATAAAATAATTGTATATATCACGATGAACGTAATAATTGTGTCAAACATCGGTCGTGAATATTTGTAAAATTTATAATGATAAAAATTTGCCTCCCCTTATAACATAGAAATGTGGAGGCGTTGAACGACAGAATTTTTCTTTTCTTTCTTTTTTTTTTTATTTTTTCATAATCGAATATCGATTCGCATGGAAGAGGGAGATAGAGAGAGAAAAAAGAAGTGACTTACATCGTCTACCGTTTGTCGATAACGGAAAGGAAAACGCGGGGCTACGGATTAAATTAATCCGTGAAGCCTTCGCATTCCAAGGTATATTATATATCGAATAAATATCTCGATACTCGAGCACGATCATTTCGACATTATATCCTTTTACGATCGAACAACCGAAAAAAAGAAGAAAAATCCTCTCTTTGCTTTGCTCGCCAAATCCGAATTAATTATTTTCTATTTTCTATTTCAAAAAAAAAAAAGAAAAAAGGAAAAAATCTTGAAAGAATTTTCTTCGATAATTGCGACACTCAAATTGGTAACGCTTAAGTAATAATATCTCTAATTTATTTCAATTAGCATGAAATACGTATTAATAAATTAATACGAATTTGTTCAAGAGTCACGGTGTACGATGATCGTTCATCGAAAACTAATAACTAATTAAGTAAAGTACTGCTAATAATCTATACATACATACATACATACATACATACATATATATATATAAATATACAAAATATAAATATTTGCATATCCAATAGCCCGAGATAAATTCGTATTTTGAGTATTTAAAAATACACTATATTCTCTCTCCCTCTCTTTCTCCATAAATACGTACATACATACATATTAGAAATAATATATCAAATTAAAATAGAAAGAAAGGTTTAACGTATATCATACCAATTAAAATTTCGATATTAATTACGGCCATTGGATCATGACGATGAGAATATTTCATACAAGAGATATGTAATTCTGATATTAAGGATTAATAGATGTATGGATGGATAGATAGTACATAGGATAGTACTGTCCTTTGAAATGTACAAATCATAAAGGGAATATATTCGTATCCGTGAGCTATCTCACGCAAAAGGCTTTCACAGTTTCAATTGAAACACAGTCTCGTGACTAAATGAAACGTTGCACTCGATAGGTCACCGAACATGCATGCATACATACATACATACATACATACATACATACATACATACATACATACATACATACATATGTACTTCTTATATGCGTATCCCTACATCCGAATCCTAACAAATGTATCTTTGCTACGCGACGTATGTAATTTCATGCATCGTTACTACTCTTTTCACGTAGGCAGACTAGTCGATAGTGTAGGATAAGCCTTTCGAGTGAACTCTTGACCAACAGCTTGACAAATAAACAAACTCTGTCTCTCTCTCTTTCTCTCTCACACAAACACACGCACACGCACAAATATTATACGAACACGCATACTACAGACACGTTTCTCTTGGTCTTCGTTAGAAGAAATATTTACAAATGATCAATCGACTCTAATACGTTGTAAAAAAAAAAAAAAAAGTAAGCTACGACAATGAGAATGAACGAGAAAGAAATAAGAGAATCGAATTAATTTCCTATCCTTTTTTTCCTTTTTGAAAAAAGACGAGGTCCTTTGAAAATAGATATTCAATATTTATGAGCATCGAGCGATATCAAAAGGTTCCTTTCTTTTTTCTTGTTAATTAATTTTTCGTTTTCTTTTTTAATATATATTTATATATGATATGATATGAAACGAAGAGATAAGGAAAAGAAAGGGGGAGAGAGAAAAAAGGAGAAGGAAGATATTTAAGAACTTATATAAAACATTTATATATAAGGGGGAGGTGGAGTACGAGGAAGAGGGTTTGTCCATTGAATAATGCATGGCCGTATTTGGCACTTTTCTCGAGGATCTATTCGGGATAGAATTTACAAGTGGAAATCGAATGAAATATTCATGAGAAGTGTATACAAAAGGGACATTCCCCGAAATAAAAAAGGAGGAGATTAATCTCGATTATCGTTTACACGAACGATCCTTATTCGATTTCTTCGACAAACGATACTCTACCCAATTATTCGATCGTTAATGCGTAAGTAATACAATCCGTTCGTATTAATTAATATTCCATTTTAATAGGATAAGGAGCGGTAGATTTAATAAATGAAATAACGTTAAACCGACGGACGACGTTATTATATTGTATTAAGTGCGTAAATATAGAGATCGATCGTGAAAATGAACGTGAGCGTGTTCTCTCGAGGCATATATCTACATATGTTACGTACATACTTGCTCGTATATGTACATGCATATATATATATATATATATATATACATATATATATACGTGTGTGTACGCGTGTATGTAATATATGCGTATGTACCCGTGGTATATACAGTAATAGCAGAACTGGTGGAACGTTATTACGACAAAAAAGGGACATTTAAAACGAGCTTGTATTCGTGCGTATACGCTTGTGTGTTAGTTTACGAACATCTTTAAGGATAGTGCCTTTTAATACGCGCACGTATTCCCTTTGAATAAAATGCAAAAATCAACAACTATTCCGTTCCGACGGATCTTACCTCGTTACGAGGTTTACCGCATTGTTAAATAAATCCATGGAAGGGAAAAAAGGGAAGGATGGATGGATATATGGATGGATATATGGATGGATATATGGATGGATGGATGGATGCACGGCCTGTTATTTTTCTTTCTAGCTAAGAACGTTAAATCCGTAACATTCTTTTTCAACGTTAACTCAGGTAAGTAAATAGATATATATATATATATCCACTAAGAAAAAGTATGATATATAAAAGTAAGAAAAAGAATAGCAATGGATGAGGACGATTAATTTTTATTACAACGGGAGTTCGGGTCGTCTATCGTCAAACTTTTTTTTTTCGTCCGAGTTTCCCCCTCCCCCTGAATTAATTAAAACTTATACCGTATAGTAGTCGTTATTATTAAAACATCATCCAGTAACGACGCGATAATGACGTTATATCTACATTATTATATAAGTACGAACTCTATGTACGTATGTATGTATCTATGTATAAATGTATTAAACGATACGATCTCGAAATGATCGATAGTTAATTTAAAGCTACTCACGCGTAGATTTAATTGGTTATCGGTTACGTGAATAACTCATTAGAATACAACCGACTTAGGACGAGAATATCGTCTATATTGTATTATTGAATAAAGATAGTACAGGGAGAAGGTGGGGGTTGGAATTATATATATATAATAGAACAATGAATTATATATATATATATATATATATATATATATATATATATAATATAAATATAAATATATATATATAAATATATCTTTTTTTACCTCGAAAGTCGATCTTCACGAACTTCTCTCCCTTACACTTGAGACCCTGAAAATTCTTCACTACGACGACGAGAGCCATTCTCCACAGGAGCTTCCTCCCTCGGATGTACCTTTTTAATTGGGCCCTTCGACGATCTAATCCCTTTCAAACGTATTGCCTCTATCAATGACGCGACCCACCGATTGCGAGTCGAACTTTCCCGCCGTTTCTCTTTCATTCATGCTACTTCCACCGAACGATAAAGACGTGCTATTAGAGGAAACGAATTTCTTTTTCTTTTTTTAATTTTCTCTCTCTTTTCTTTTTTTCTCTTTGTTTTATATCTTCTTAATACACGAGCTTAAACCCAACACGTAACCACGAACGCACGTTGCTCGTAACGTATGCGACAATATTTCGCGAATAGTCTCTCTCACGAGGCAAAAAAGAAAAGAAAAACAAAAAAAAACAAACAAAAAGAGAAGAAAACGAATAAAACAATGACCGAAGTAAGAGTTATAAATCGACGAATCGAAAATATTATTCCCTTATGAGATATTTTCGTATATACGCTTTCAATGATCCAATAAAGGATCAATCGATTTATCTTAGAAGGAACGTTCGCAATTTCCTTCGTCGATAGGAGATACGAGAGAGAGAGAGAGAGAGAGAGAGAGAGAGACGGACAAAGGGAGAGAGAGAGAGAGATATATCGTAGCCTTATGGTGTCTGGATTCGAACTGACTCGAGATCGTGTCTGAAAGCAACCCCCGTTGAAACTACCTGAACCAAGCGGAATATCTCGCGCAGACGCGGCAGATATTCCGCTCTACATTGGGAATACGCCGTATCGTATAAGTAGTATCGTAAAGGTACCTTATTTCGCGTACTAAAACTTACGCACTATCGCCAACCATGATCACACGTTAATTACCCCGCCACCCCCCTTCGCCCGCAATGTTACGTGCGTACAAATATAAATCCCTTACGTATAACGTCGTATTTATCTAAATAAATACAAATAAACGTTTCATCGTTACGATATCGTCATAATTATCGTATAGTGAATAATTTCGATGTTGGACATGATCGAAATGAAATTGGTCGACAACAATTTTTTCCCCCGCGTCTCAACGCGTACGAGTTTCTTTTTATACTTCTTCTTCTTCTTCTTCTTCTTCTTCTCCAAAAAAAAATCGCACGTTGAGGTATAACGACGAATGGAAAAAACTTGAGATAATTTTCATTAAAAATATTCACTGTACCGTAACTCGTTTAGGATTTAAATAACCGAATAAACGTTTTCGTTCAAACGTACCACGTTAATTATGATTGAGAGAGAGAGAGAGAGAGAGAGAGAGAGAGAGAGAGAGAGAGAGAGAGACACGGTTTGTAGGTTTTGATGCATCCTGGAAAACCTTTAATTGGATCAGACGTAAGCGTAAAATAGTCGGGGGATACAGTTTTGCTTCGTTATAAAACCTCTTTGATCATTGTTACAATGTTTCCGGGAAGAACATTTTGGTTTTAACCCTTTTGATTCGCTTAATTACTAGAATTATTATATACAAAGGGAATATTCAGTAAAATAGTTGAACAAATGAGAACGAAAGAGAGAGAGAGAGACACAGAGACAGAGAGAGAGAGAGAGAGAGAGTCAAAAATCGTTACGCTTACGTGACTTAAGTTTGTTACAATTGAAATATTTACGCTCACGGTATATTACAAAATATAACCGAGATTTTAATGAAATATATCGTAAAGATTGAAAGTAACATTAAATTTTTTTAAGGCAAAGTTTTTTTTTGCACGGAGGGAGTATAAAAAGCGTTATCAGTATAGCGTGACCCGTATCATTTCTAAAAGTTGATTTCGTACGACGAATGTTCTCCCGTTCTTTGATAATTTATACAAATCTAACCATCTTATATACCGTGTATACATGGGCAGGGCAATAACTTTGAATATATCCGTTCTTTTCGATGGAACGGGTGAAACTTTATTTATAAAAGTCGTGCGATACCGAGAGGGTCACCAATGTAGTAGTAATAATTTCTCTCTTTTTTCATTTCTTTTGTTCTGATTAGACGCATGAAGGAAAAACGAAGGTCAATTGCGTTTCTTTTGCTTTTTCTTTTTCTTTAAATAGAATTTTTTTTTTTTTTTTACAAATAATATGTTTCTACTTGTACCGTTCGATGGAGCTCGACGTTATCTATACGAAAGTATTAATCTCTGAAATAATACGAATTAATTTCTCGTAAAAATTTGTTTATAAAAATTGTTTATAACAAATTGTCGATTAATTATTAACAATAAGACGGCAGGATAGAGAAAGTTTTGCCCTTCAAAATGATACTAGATTCAAGTCTCTGCGATTTTTAGTTCCGGAGATATTCCCATTTAAACGATTGGGTTATTGATAATGTGGTAAAAAAAAAAAAAAAAATTATTCGATAAACAAAATAATTTGTTTGTTTAATCAATTGTTAATTCTTATGTGATATTATAAGTCGAAACACATTGGAATTTTTTTGGTCGGCGAAATAAGACGAATATGGGTCGTAAGAATTTTTCTTTTTTTTTTTTTTTTTTTTAATAAAAATTGTTAATAACAAATCGTCAACGAATTGTTAAACAATACGTTGAAAAAAGATTAAAGTTTGCCCTTTAAAATGGCGTTTGATTCAAGTCTCTACGACTTTTAATTCCAGAGATAATCCCATGTAAATGGAACGGGTTTACGTTGACCCATTAACCTATATAAATTCATTCATCTTGGCCCATTGACACACTGACCTATATAAATTCCAAGAATTTACTATACACTACTACTACTACTACTACTATTACTACGATCAGCTGTAGTGTATGAATGATGAATGGAAATCTTTCGAAGCCGATATCTTCGGAACGAAAAATCGTAGAAACATAAAACCAACGCCATTTTCAACAATAATTAATTCTTTATTTATTGAAATATCGCAATGATATTGTTATAATAAAATCGATTTTGTTGATAATTTTTTTAAATCGAGTTTTTACTTTTCTCTCGTAAAAACAAAAAAGAGAGAGAGAGAGAGCATCGTAACGACGAAATCATTTCGATTTTTATCATGATAGTGCGTAAATTTTATTTTGTTTATTAAAAAAAAAAAAAAAAAAAAAAAAAAAAAAAAAATTGAAATTGAAATATCTCGCAAAAGTAATAATTTTTGGACGATACACGGATTAATATCTATATTTATAGAAAATGTCAGGTTACATTTGACCAATGCAAACGAAAACATATGGTCCCATTTAAACAAATATAAAACTGACCTTTATATATCCTTCGCGTGTCTACATGTAAAAATATTATTACCGGCGTATTCTTCGTATATTTTGAAACGACATATATATATACAGTATTATTATCATTATTATTATTATTATTATTATTAAGGGATGTATAATATTAGACGCTTTTTATATTGGCGATCAAATAAATTAAAAATTTATTAATCGATTAAATTAAATTACCTTTCATTTATTTTCATAATTCTTCTGATCGACTCGAACGAACTAACTACGATCGATATTAACATCGACAAATCGATTCGCTCCTTTTTTAATTCACGCTTGAACTATTCGAAAAAAAAAACATATTCGACAAAAATGAAAGAGAGATATTTACGAGATATATACACATATATGGCGAAAAACACGAGAAACGTTGAGTTTCGTGATCTTTTTTTAATTTCTGAAACATTATCGTACTAACAATTCCCCGAATAAATTCCCGCCCCGCACCCTCCTCCAACAAAGTGGTTAGAAAGTGGTTTATTTGTGGTCTCGAATGGACGAAGAATAATAGGTCAAACGTTATGGGGAGACTAATGGAATTAAACGATTAACCGTTACTTCGTCCTTCTCGTTGCTGTTACATTGTTAAATGTTGAGAGAAAAGAAAAAAATAAAAGAAAAGAAAAGAAAAGAGAAAAAAGAGAAAATAGAAGAAATGCGATTACGCATTTATCGTATTTTACTCCAATACTCTACGCGTTTATATCCTCCCGTATATCTTGAAAAACTGTGATCGAACCCCACATTAATCCATCGTATATCGTTCGTACAATTTCAAAAATCAATCTAGATAAAAGATAAACAGTTTATCAACACCGACGACCATTCCCAATGGTTGGAAAACGTGCGAACGCGTTAGCGCGTGCATGTGTTATTTTTACACCCACGTAAGCGACACACACACTTCGAGAAAATAACGTTCACGTTTACGAAAGTCGAAATTGATTCGGGTCGAAATGTTTAAATCGTAATTTGGTTGAAAAATAAATAAATAAATAAACGAAACGGAAAGAAAAAATAATATGACACGAGCTCGTTTTTTTATCGGTCAATCTAAAATTTAAATGTATCCAATTAATAAGTTCCTTTCCATCTCCCCTTCCCACCCATTGCGAGTAACTCAATTAAAAGTTGAATTAAGGAAATTTCCATCGAAATATTTAATTGAAGTTAAAGTAGTATTTATAAATTAAATCCATACACCATGATCCTTTTCATATATATATAGATATATATATTAGTGAATAATCCTTGAACTTTCCGAGGACATATATATATATATATATATATACATACGTCATATATTTATATACTCACGTCTTTTCAAAAAATTAGTAAAAAGAGAAAAGAGTATTCAGGGATCTCTCTCTCTCTCTCTCTCTCTCTCTCTCTCTCTCTTTATCTATCTCTATCCCTCTCTATTTCTCTCTGATCGTTGAGGAAACGACGATAGAGCCGCGTGAATCGGGTCAATCTCGATTCTCCTCGTCGATGGAATTTTAATGGTAAGGAAAAGCACGTATATACGAAGTGAAGTTTAGACACGAAGGTCAGCGAAGCGAACAGAGAGAGAGAGAGAGAGAGAGAGAGAGAGAGGCTTCTTTAGCAAGATGCGGTGGTGGTCCGTTCTTGGGGGTGTGCGGGGGTGGATCAATAATGGAATGGGGTTTGGCTGGGATTTCTCAGCGCCATCCTGCCATACGATTTGGAACTAACAACTGTTGCTTCGTTTCGTGCACTTTCTTTGTTTTCGTTATTTCATTTGAGGGCGATAACAATGCGATTTGACAATTTTCCAATCGAATAACCGTCGTCGCTGTTGTCTCTTTCGTTCTTTTCTTTTTTTACTTTCTCTCTCTCCCACACTCCATCTCTCTCTCTCTCTCTCTCTCTCTCTCTCTCTCTCTCTTTCTCTCTCGTCACGTTTTATTTCAATAAATCCTACAATACGTCTTCCACCTTTACGATCGCATTCCGTTGTCGTATAAAATGCGAATAACGACACTTTCGAGACATCGATTTCGAAAACGATATACACATCCAAAAATAATTCGGAGGAATACCTATCAAGTACTACTACTCTCTTACTCTCTCTCTCTCTCTCTCTCTCTCTCTCTCTCTCTGTCTCTGTGTATATATCTTTAAAACGTCATATAAATTTTCTTTTATGAGAGACTCGCGTGAGTGTGATTTCATGCTTGATCGCGAGCACTAACCTCCGATATGATTGACTTTTTCCAACGATAAAATTTCTGTTTTCCCTCTATCTCTCTCTCTCTCTCTCTCTTATTCTGTTTAGTTATTTCAATGATAAATTATACGATATCCGTAACCATTCATATATCTCGATCATTCATACATACGTCGATCGTTTTCGCGTAAAGTATAGATAAACGTTTAGATCTATCCGGCCATAAATATATTCTCTTCCATTCACGTTTTCGATTCGATGGTTAATATTATCAACGATGAGTC
This sequence comes from Dolichovespula saxonica, assembly GCA_911387935.1. Lineage (NCBI taxonomy): Eukaryota > Metazoa > Arthropoda > Insecta > Hymenoptera > Vespidae > Dolichovespula > Dolichovespula saxonica. The sequence goes on along the minus strand of OU427017.1, from coordinate 2,864,122 downwards.
TCTTGCGTAATATAATTGTGGGAAGAAAATAAAATAAAAAAAAAAATAAAAATGGAGAAAGGGTTGATATAGATATACCCTTTCCCCGTCGGTGACCGTAAAGCCAAGTCAACGAAGTTAAGTTTTAACGTGAAAATCAATGCACGTCGTGCAACCATACGTAAGTACTTTACCGTGTACCTGTCTATGCGTGTATGTGTGTGTGTGTGTGTGTATATTATATATTATATATATATATGTTTTTTCTGATCATTTTATATAACACCTTTCTCCACCTTATCGCACACCTCAACAAACAATGTTATAAAATTGACGCTTACAAGGGTTGTGACCTTTAATCGTTCAATTATTAACGTTTAATTATCTCCAATCATTATGTTTCGTACATTTTTCAATATAAATATCAAATCGACGATACCTTACAAAAGAATCCTTTATTTCCATTTGAACGATACATACGTTATATACAACACTTATTAATATATTTACGCAGTAACGTATCCTCGTTTATGTATAAGTATTGAAAAGTATAAAAGCATAAAAAATTGTGTATATATATATATATATATATATATATATATATATATATATATATATATATATGTATATATACGTGTGTGTGTTTGTTTATATACATAAGATTCCTGCACAATTTCAAACCGGTTTATTTTTTTATTTATTGTCTTGCTCTCTCGATTAATTTTCCCTCTCCTCACTCCTCTCTCCCTCTCTCTCTCTCTCTGTTTCTCTCTGACATATATTTTTTTTCTTCTTTACTTCGACGCACGTAGGCGTATCTATATTTGGCATGTATCTAAGATCCACGTATTCAACGGAGCTTCAACTTGTTTACAAACTACAATCATTTCCTTAGAAGGATCCTCTCTCTCTCTCTCTCTTTCCTGTTTTTTCTTTCTTCCTTTCTTTTTTTTTTTTTCTTTTTTCTCAACGAAAAAATAAAAAAAAAATAAAAAGGACACCAACGCACGAAAATCCAATTTCCCATATCATAAATACTTGTACGTAAAAAATGAAATATATTCTTATATATATATCGAAATAGAAGTACAAAAAAAGAAAAGGAAGAAAGAAATAAAGTACAAATAGAGATGGGAAAAAAATCGAGATAGATAGAAATTAAAAAAAAAAAAAAAAAGAAATAGAAAGGAAGGTTTAAAAGCGTACAGAATTAGTTAGCGATATTGATTAAAAAAAAAAAAATCAAATGTACAGTGTATTAATAACAATGCAAAAGAGACGCCCCCCCCGTCCTGAATGATTTCCGATAGATGTTTTCTTTTTGTTTATTTTTCCCTTAAATCCTCCTAAATAATATTACCGACCAACGGCAGAGTCTTCATCTTCTCCCTGACGTAATCCACGGTAACTCGTGCGAACTCGAAATGCCCGTACATAAAATAAAATATTCCGAAGTAGAACAGGTATACCGTTGTTACGTGAATGATGTACATTCTATAAAAATGAAAAAAGAAAGAAAAAGGGAAATAGAAGAGAAATAAAAATGAAGGATTAAAAACGATCAAAGTAAAACGATAGAGAAAGAAAAAAGGAAAGGAAGAAAGAAATAAATAAAGAAAGCGTGTACGTAACGATTATAAAAAGAAAAAGTAGAAGAGGAAGAAAGAAGAAAAAAGAAAGGGATTTTTATAAGAGAATAAGGAGATAAAGAAAATAAAAGAAAATTTGTCTATCGTATCGATGATACTTGCATCCTTTGATGTAGGCGTGCTCTCGGTAAAGTTGACAGATCCTCCTTCATGCAATACTGCCTTGCACCCAATATAATAAACTTAATGTAATCTAAAACGTCGATATTCACTGCATCAAGCTGAAATATTTCCCTATCCTTAGGAGTCATGTCGCCCCATAATATCAATAGATTCGTATTGTGAAAGATCCATTCTCGCGTTGTGAAGTATTGCAGTAAGTCGAGGCCGTCAGAAATTTTCTTTTGTATGCGTACCATGCTGTAAAAAAAAAGAGAAAAAAAAAAAAAAAAAAAGAAAGAATTAAGAGAACAAACGAAAAAAGAAAAAAAAGATTTACGATTCAATATAATGCCGAGAGTGTCGAATGATACGTATACGTTTACTCACAATCTCTTTTGGCAAAATATTAACATCAGGAAGTCGATTAGATAAGCCGGTATTAAGTGAAAGAAGAATACGAAAAAATAATGAATGAACTTGCTGTTCCGTATATTGCCGTCAGGATACCATATCTGCCCTTCGAAGGGATAGTCGTAAGCGATGCTTCTTCCCCTATCTAAAATCTGACCCCACGTCAAACGTTCGATACTGCTCTGAGTAATATTGTAAACCGGACAGTTCTTCGGTCTGTATACAAACAAAAAGGTCGTCATTGTTATTTCATTTTATTTTTTGGGAGGCAGGTTTTTTATTTTTTTGTTTCTTTCTTTTTTTTTTTTTTTTTTTTTTTTTTTTGTAACATCGACGCCAAACAATGCCTTCGCGCCAGTTAAGTACACCCACCCGTCTATCTTTCATCTTGGCTCGTGTTTTCGTTCAACGTGACGGGAACATTTCGACAGAAAAAAAAAAAAAATGATTAAAAAAAAATTGCATACACTCACGTGAACGTTAAAGTATTCTTAAAAATTGTAATTCAATGTATCCACTCAACTTACTTTTTACGATCACTCCCGATCTTATATGCGATCGCTATCAACGCATTTATCGCCCAGTCAACGGGAATAACCTCCGCGTGATAATTAGGGTTGCAATGCATCGACCTAATTACACCCTTTCCAGCGCCAACTACGATACCTGTCGGCCCGTTCAAATTATCCACCCAACCTGGTAAAGGTTCACTGACAGCCGGTAATACTGTAAACATCCGTTGTCCCTTTAAATTTTTTTTTTTTAATTAAGCTTTCTTTATGCCACTATTGTTATTATTTAACGCTCGGATCTTCAATGAGATACATCGGTTTAAGCGAATTTCAAGTTACGTTCGAAACAAAACAAAACAAAAAATGATATTACGATACAAATATTATCTTCTAAACAATTTTATATTGACTTTCGATCTCGACGTAACGCGAGAGATTAATGTCGTAGTACAAAAAATTATTGCATTTAATATCATCACAGGTAAACAATTTTTTTCCTCTCTCTCTCCTTTGGTTATATAGATGTACTATAAATCCGTCGATGACCGTACGTTTAATGTTTAAAAAAAAAAAAAAAAGAATTAGAAAAGCAAAAAAAGCAAGAGTCGACAAAAGCGGATTTTGTAACGTAGGAATAAAATGTATCTCGCGATAGAGGATAACTCTGACCGTTGTTCGATAGTTCTCGAACGAAGATCGTGAAAAATAGCGCATACATATGTTCTTATATACACGCGCGCGCGCACACACACATATATATATATACATATACGTATACGCATACATGTAAAAAGAAACGCGAATATATCGTAACCATACAGTATTATAACTCGTTCATCTCATTTCTATTCATGACTCGTGTATGCCAATACATTATTAAAGTGTTCGTTGTTATACGATATAAACGAGTATTCAAAAAAATCTTTAAAATATATAACGAAAATTCAAATCTATATATGTATATACACGTGTGTCTCTCTCTGTGTGTGTGTGTGTGTATATATATATATACATATATATATATATACGTATAAATACACAAGGCTTTTCAAAGTGTATCACGTATCCTTTTATCAATAATTTTTGCTCGAGCACGCGTGAAAGTATATACATATACATACATATATAAATATATATATATAAATGTGCATAATATAATGTAAATGTCGAAGGATCGATCGATCTGTACAAGGCTGTTTTTATAATATAACACGATCGAAACGATCCAATAACCTTTCCCATTCTTTTTTCCTTGCATATCGTCCTTTATCAAAATTCTCTATCGCGAGAGATAACGGATCGGGTTCTTCGAGCTCGCGAGATCCGAAAAAAAAAAAAAGAAAAGATAATAATCGTTCGTTCGACATGAAACATCAATTAATAATTACCAATGGAAGGTCTCGTTATGACGACTGGCATATGGGGAAACTCGTCGGCCACCAATTTCTCCGTCAAACGTTTCGTGTACGTGTAAGTATTCGGATGCGGTGCTATCAATCTGGAGATCATAAAAATTACGAAATACAGGACGTTACGAGATAATAAAGACGACAACATAATAAAATTTTACTCTATCGGACTGTGTTAATATTTAAAAAAAGAAAGAAGGATAAGATAAAATATATATATATATATATATATATATATTTGTTTACTTAAATATAACAATAAGTACATATCAATAGAATAAATCATTGTCGGTAAGAAAGAAATAAATAAATAAAGAGAGAGATAGTGAGAGTAAATGTGAATAGAAATTAAAACGTTAAAATCGATCTAAGGTTAGAACAGTCCATCGGTTTAATTAATTACTTAGACGTGATTAGATCGATGGTGTCATCCTCCATCCATTGAACAAATCTTATGACGTCTTGAGGATCGTCTGGCGAATCGTAAACTCGTTCACCTAACTCCAATTGATCGACATGACAGAAGGCCGTGCTCAGGTGCACGAATGCCTCCAGCTTCTTCATCGCCTTGCTCAGATCCAATACCCTCTTCGTGCCGACCTTGAAGAATAAACCCAATGTCGTTCAACCCCTGATTGATTAAACAATCCGCAAGCATTTTCGATAAAAACTACGTACGCGTTGCGTCACACTTGCGTCCTATATATTTTATCGATCTTATTTAGGTACGGAAGGAAGGACAAAGAAAAAAATAAGAAATAAATAAAAAAGATAACAACGTGAGATCGTCAATACTCGATATAAAATCGTCCTATACCACATATATATTTTCATGCACCCATTGCGCATATTTTAAACGTAAATTAACGATCCAAAGGTTAATAACAGATTACACTACCAACGTATTTTAATAATGTGTGTATTATATGAGCCACTTGGGTTAGTCAATAAAGCAACGATTAATGTTTGCTGATTAAAATCTCTCGCGCTTGGTATGGTCTAAGGATGGCTCAACGTTAAAGCATAATTTTTGATTATTACGATGTTTTCGCAGGGACGAACGAAAAAAGAAGGAATTTGATTTTGCGGGATTATGAGGAAGCATATTTGTAAAATCGATCGAATTACCGTGTTCGACTCGACGGCGTCCTTCAATTTAGCCTCCAATCTAACCGCGGCCGCTAAATTAAAGACGATTTGAGTTTCATTAATTAAACACTCACGTTGTTCGTCGGTTAGACCTAGGTCGTTCAACGAGATGTCTCCGACCAAGGGTATCACTTTTTTTATAACTTCAGGCCTTTGTTTGCGCACTCTAACGAACAACTGAAATAACACATACGCTCGAATATCTTTATTCTTTCTTCTTTTTAAAAATAACAAAAAATCGTGAACGTTCGTAGATGAATTAAACCAAAAAAAGAAAAAAAAAATGAAAAATAAAAACCCACCGGCAATTTGAACATCTCGTCCATACGCGAATCAGGAGTGCGACCTCTCTTTGATCTAATTAACATATAAATCTTATCGAGATCGCTACAGGCAAACAATAGTTTCTCAATAAGAACCTTCCCCATGAAACCGGAACCACCGGTAATAAATATCGTCTTGCCTTTGTAAAACGGTTGTATCTCGCTACGTTCCTCCATGACAATTCCTCTTTTCTATCAACAAAAGATATTAGCAAACAATAATCAATTAGGTTTAATATTAAACGCAAGCGCGATACATGCCATTCCAATTTCTACGTGGTAATCGTTAAAAAAAAAAAAAGAAAAAAAAAAACTATGGCAACGAGTGCAACAGTGTTTCACCGAGATAGTCTAACAGTAAATAGGTGAAAGTACACCATGAAAGTTAAGAGGGAGACTGGTTCCGTGTGCGACGAGTTAAATCGAATGAACGCGAATCTTTGATACTTCGCGCGTCGCATTCACGGACAAATTCCTTTTCGAAATCCTTTTCAAATCGGTCGATAAGTATTTAACGTCGATCAAAAATTATCTGTTTCTATTTTATATTTACAAAAACAAAAAAAACAAAACAAAAAATAACGACAAGAGAACAACGATAACATTGTAAATCTCTTTCGTAGGAGATCATTTGCGTAAATAAAAATTCGAAAATCGTTTTCCGTACCACGTTTTCGTTTCGTTAATCATTAATGCGCTTTCGTGAACGCTGATTTCTGTATTATTCGCGAAAATGCCTCGCGCGTTCGGGGGGAATCGTCAATGTCACGATAATAAACAACTAAATCAAAGCTTCACGGGTCGATCGTACGTACATCTCAATTTTAATGGTACGTACAGTGCACGGTGTTTATTACATGTCGACTACGTGCATGTAATCCATAAAGGACACCGTGAATGACAACGTCGACTCATCATCAATAGATTTATGATATATATATATAAATACGGACGGACATTTAAATCCACTTTTAACGAAGAGAAGATAAACAACGACAGGATGTTACGAAGCTGTTAGTCAGAGAATAAAATAAAATAAAATAATATAAAATAAAAAGGAAATAAATACGAAACATTGAAATCGTTCGACTGCCTATACGATAATAAAAATATCCTTTGCTATCATTTATTCGTGCGAACGTTCGAAAAGGACGAATATTATTTCGAATAAACTTCACGAAATGCACTTACGATTGTCTCGCGACTTGACGAGAACGTTTTCACGAACGTTTTCACGTGGACAACGAAAGCCGAAAAAAAAAACAAAAATTATAAATAAATAAATAAGTAAAGGAGGGTGCAAAAAAATTCTAAAATATTCATACACACACACACACACACACAATATACGTATGCATGCACGCATAAGCTAAACCACCTGCATTCGACTTTCTTACCTCTTGCAACGACTTGAGTTTCCTTAACGAGATAAAGAAAAAAAAAGTATTCTCTCCGATACGAAATTGTACTCGTAATTTTTTTCTTCTTCTTCTTCTTCTTCTTCTTCTTCTTCAAAACAGAGAAAAAGAAAGAAAGAGAAGATAAGAAAAGAAAAATTACAAGCGAAAAGCGATCTCTAACCGTTCGACTTTCGAGCGAACGCTCTCGTTCAACCGAACGACGCAAAGTTCACGAGCTCACTGAGCTCCCGAGTAGACACTGGGTGAACTTATGTATGTCCTATTATGTTTGGTGCCATAGAGTTTTACAAGCCGGAATACACGCGCGTTTAACCTTTCTCCCCTCTTCTCCACAACACACCACACCCCAACCTAATGTCGAAACAATTCTTCCTAACAGATAAACATTAAAGATCTCCGACGTGTGACCGTTCTGTGTCCTCTCCTATATCACTCGCTTATTTGTTTGTGTATTAATGTTTAATAAATCTTTTCGTTTCTTTCATCGAAACCAACTTATTTTCCGATCGTAAACTTCGCACATTAGATTGTCGGGAAGAACGACGGAGAAAAAAAAAGAAGAAGAAGAAGAAGAAGAAGAAGAATAATAAACGACACTTGCTCTGTCATTAATCTCAAACGTTTTAATCGATTTTTATTAATGATCGATTTATACTTAACTAGGGAAATCGATTCAAACGACAAGAACTACGAAACAAAAAGAAAGAAAGAAAAACAAAAGAAAAGATGTTCTAAGAGAGTAATGAAAAAAGTTGGAAATATGTGATCGTTATTAATGGTTAATGCAAATGTTCTCTTTCCGTTTTTTTTTTTTTCTTTACCTTTTTCCTTTAGGTAAATAGCTTGAAAAAGTTAATACGAGAGTAAATATGTATATGTGCATATATATATGCATATATATATATATATATATATATATATATATATATATATATATATATATATATATATATGCACCGAGGAAAGGAATTGTCGAGAAAGAATAATTTAATGCGTTCTCCTTCGATGCCGTGTACTTTTCAATTCTAATTGACCTCCGTAAGTTTATTGCTAAAGTAGAAAGCTGAAACTATCGTATGCAATAAGTTGTAACTCTATATACACATTAGATAAACGTATATAGATGCATACATGCATGTGTGTATGCGTGTACTTCGAAAATATTACAAAACTTAGTTCACATCTTCTACTTCTTTTCTTCTTCCATGTTCTTTACTTTTTTTTCTTTTCTATTTGTCTTTTTTTTTTTCTTTTTAAATCAGAAAAGTAATATTTCAAGATTCGCTGAAATTCCATTAGTAAAGATATTAGAATTGCAAAATGGCAGCGTAAAATTCGACGTTATGTAAATCCCAAATATGCGAACGAATTTTATTGTTCCACTTACTTTCGAAATATATATTAACATAATTTATATTTATATATATATATATATATATATATATATATATATATATATACGAGTAAAAATTGCAGTTAGATATACATACTTTTATTTTCTCCCACCTAGATATAACTTCATATTGACTTTATGTTACAAGTGATACAATTTCGTCTTTACAAATAAGACTTCAGCCGCGTAAATACAGTAATCAAAGTGTCACGAAGGAATATTTAATATTTAACCTACTTCTATTTAGTTCTTTCGAACGATAATTAGAATAATTACGTTCCCATGATTATCAGAGTTTCTAACGGGATCGAGGAAATATTGTATCTATGTAAAAAAGAAAAAAAAATCAATGAATAACGATCAATGCATCTAACTATCGAAAGCATCTCTCTCTCTCTCCTCTCTCTCTCTCTCTCTCTTTTCGTTCATTTCTCACTATCTCTTGATTTCTCTTTTTCTCTGGTCTCTCTCTGGAATATATTACACGAGGAATATCTCGTAACACGAGGATGCATCCTCTTCCATAAGAATGCTAAGGTTTATTAGCATATTTCAAATATTTCATGCAAATTCGTAATTTCGTAAAAAAAAAACCGAGAGAGAGAGAGAGAGAGAGAGAGAGAGAGACAGAAAATTTAAAAAAAAAAAAAAAAATATAAAACCCAAACGAAAGTTACTCACGAGAAAATCAATACGTTGTCGAACATTAATAAATTCGCATACATATATATATATATATATATATATATATATATATATATATATATGCGCACCAATCCTCTACGTTAACTGTTAACAATGAACGAGTTAATATTTATCCAACTAATTTACCCAGATCAAACTTGTGCCACAAAATAAATCAAACAAATATACCGAAAGGAATAAAGAAACTTACGTACGGTAAAATAATATTGTATATATTAATTTCTCTCGGCGTTATAATAATATTTAACGACTATTGTAAATTATCGATTATTACGAGAGAATATATGATCGATCGGTCATCGTTATCCTTAAACTGGACTTTCGATTACTAGGGACGTAACGTACGAAACGTTGTCGTTCCCTTTCACTTTATTGTTACTCCCGCTTTTTTCGTTCTACCGATCTTGCGCGTACGCGATAAAAAGAACTCTGGAGAGGAAGGAGAAGGAAAAAAAAAGAGAGAGAGAGAGAGAGAAATAAAAAAAAAAAAACGACGATATCAACGAGCGCCAAATTCGCATACTCATTCACGGTTCGTTGCAACATACAAATCCTACGTTCTCTTCGCGTTGATATTAAACGAAATCGTACGTTCGGATAAAAGGATTTTTCTTTCTTATATATTTTTGTTTTTCTTTTTTTTTTTTTTTTTTGGAATACTCGACGAGCCAAGAATACGTGATTATCGTTTTCGATCGATACAATGACGTATGATCTAGTAAGAAACAAAACCGTCGTTTTTATTGTCACTTTACGTCTACGGACGTGCAATCCTAGACATATAAAAAGTAATCTACGTGTTAAAAAAATTGCAAGCTATGAAAAGTATTATGTAATCGTGTATCATAAAAGAGCGCAACGAATGCAGTAATATAAGTAACGACGAAGGAAATAATATAAATGATATATCAATAAGATTATGGAATAATTATATAATAAGAAAAACAAAAAGAAAGAAATAAATAAAACAAAAAAAAAACTAACGTCGCGCTTCTATTTAAAAGTCGATAAAAATAGTTTATGCTCGACGACGTCGATCGAAAGGAATATAAAAAAAAAGTAATAAAAGTATTTTTCGAGTGATTAAAAACACTCAAAAGGAAACTAATTACGGTGGATATCTAACGCGACAGACATCCGGTAAAAAGTTAATTGCTTTTATAATATTCAATTCTTTCGCTGTTTTTTTTTTTTTTATGAGAAAATTTAATATAAAAATATAGATTACAAGTTGAAGAGGAAAAGAAAGAGAAGTGCGGTTTATTGGAGTACGACAAAAACAAAAGAAAATTCCAAAATAGATAAAATGCATTGTTAAATGCATGCATATATGTATATGTATATACATATATATATATACATACAGTAGGAATAGAAACTCACGATAGAAAGGATTTCTATCATAAATCTCGTACATATCTATGTGTATATGTATATATATCTTCCTTTTTTGACATCATGCTCGTGACCATGCAAAGTGAATTTTTCATCGCGTTTCTATTCCACAGTTACGTCCTAACGTTTTCTAGATTCGCCTAACTTTCGCTAATGGTTTCGAGCCGGATTAAATGCCACCTTTATATTTACAATGTCGGAGATCATAGGTTAAATTACGAGTCAATTAAATTCTCGTTATAACTTTACTTTCCATTATATGTATATATATGACCAAATCATTAAATCGCAGTAAGTTTTGTCATAAGCAAATTTAACTTCTTTGTTGGTTCGTGCGTTTTATCTGATGTTATATTATTCACAGCACGCGGACACCTCACGCACACGCACACAAACGCGCGCGGAACGTTTGGATCGATAAGCTTTAATTTAACGATCGATATAAAATGATTAATTTAATAATTAATAAAAAAAAAATAATAACTCAAAGCAAGTTCTCCGCAAAAAATGATCGATGAGATTGTTAAAACAAGCTGTTGAAAAAAAAGTTAATGCGTATACTTTTTCTAACACGAAACCAATTCATTGCTCTAACGTTAATCTAATTCAACGAATCCAATCAATTAATTAACGATCTAACGGTTAAGTTCTATCTGTGGTAATGCCTTAAAATCTCTCATAAAATAGTTAAAACATGGATTTTACGTTCGATAATCGCGTAAAGCAGTAATCTTCGTTATCCTCTTAAGTCACTGCAAATCGTATTTCATTGCCGTCTCAAGCCCTTGCAATTAAAGTTCATGATGTCAATAAATACAAAAAGTCTTTACCGTACACGAGTGTATTATATATAATTGAGAATTATTAAACACGTGTTAACTTCGCGTGAAATATCGTAAATATATGTTTTCGAATACAATCGACATTTATTTTTGAATAATATAAAGAGATTAATATTAAGAGCTAAACGTTCACGTAAAATATTGTAATTAAATTGAATTATTTCTACCACTTGTAATTTTCATACAACATATTTTTCTCGACCAATAAATTTTCTGTTATATATATATATATATATATATATACATATATTTTGTTAGAATAAAAATATTATACGACGGCAGATAATCATGAAAGTGCAACGTAATCGCGAGGGGAAGGGGTATGGTGTTATGGGACTAGAAGGAGATATTTTAAGAGGTATATTAGAAAACACAGGACCGTTGCAAAGTGAAAGGGAGAGAAAAGTTGTTGAAACGTTGTTCGGAATGCCGTCTCGAAAGTACCTAAAATTCTCTTAAGAGAAGCGAACAAGTATTAGGTTGAAAATTAATATAGATTAAGTTATCGAGCGTCGACAAGTAAATTCGAATAAGTGTATATTTTTAAAACGATTTACTCATTATTTCATATATATATATATATATATATATATATATATATATATATATATTTCTTATCTTTGATATAATAAAGCACGTAAAATATTTCATACCAAATTACGTATATCTACGTACGTACGAACATATGTAAAAGCAAATAATAATTATTTACGTTTTTTTCTTTTTTCTTTTTTTAATAAATCGCCACGAGTTGTTCACCTTGATCATAAAGCTTTGAAAATAATAATTTCGTAATAGGAAAGATATGTAAATGAAGGCTACTTAACTTAAATATAGTTTTGTATTATCGTGTTACGCAAAAAAAAAAAGAAAGAGAAATAAAGAAAAGAAATAAAAAGAAAAAAAGAAAGAAATAAATAAATAAAAAGAAAAGGAAATATTCAAATGCCCCGCTCGATTAAAGTATGTCATTAATAGTTGTAAAGGCGCGCATGCGCATCGAGATCGAAGTAAACCTCTGCCTCTGATGAAACTTTATATTGAAGAAAAAACAAAAGGGAAAAAATATATACATATATATAAATATATATATATATATATATTTATGTATTAAAAAGCAAGAACTCTAAATACATTACCGCCTCGTAAAGATTCCACGATCAATGATATTTGTCATTTGAAAGCGTGCATATTGGCACTGTGTTAACGTCAATAATAATAGTGCGTAGAGATTAAAACCTTCGACGTTATATATAACGTATTGTTATTATTTTGATATTTCCGAACACATGTCTTCCTCGCATAACGAAAATATGATAGAAGAATTGGCGAAGGATTATGCGGATTATGCGAAAGTCAATCTGTCCGTTAAGGCGAGCAATAAGTTTTATAACCTTTAAATCATGTAAACATATATCAATGTACAATATGCGTTATGCATTATTTAAAAGTTATCTCCTTTTATATTTCAGATGAAACAATTTCATGAAACAATCGAGGATGTTATGATACGTTTGGAAGAATTTCAATCCATCGTTACGATGGTCCGAATCAGATTGAAATTAAATCATAATTAAGTATATATCCTTGGTTATCTATAATATATGAATATATGTGTTAACGTTTCTATTTAATAGGTCCAAGCCGAAAGTTCAGAATGTATGAACGAACACATTCCAAGGATAAGACACATGCAGAAGGAATTATTAATGCTTTGTAGAAAGATAGATGCGTTAGAGCATGTCCTTATAGCAGCTAACGTAAGTTTAACGGCTTTAGAAACAGCCGTAGACACTGCTGAAGCAGAATTGGGTGTTACGGACAGATTTTTTGGTATTCTTAATACGTTATCCTTTTTCGTAAGTACGAATTGTATTCGTTTAGGCGTAATAAGACTTTACCATTTATACTGAATCTCATTGCAGAAAAAATCCCAGGAATCTGTGATAGGGAACAAACAGCAGCAGGCATTCGAACCTCCGACTATTTACAGGACAGAAGATTATTTCAACGCGGAGTAAATTAATGTCTTCCATGACCGAGCGATTCTAAATTTAAACTTTTTAAAAAGATGATTAAAAAAGTTCACTTACTATAATACAAACTTTAGATTTAAACCTTTTTTTTTCTTTTTTTTTTTTTAGAATATATGATTTACAAACAAAAATTCCATGGCCAAATTTTTATATTTATACTTTTTATGTTTGTTCTTATAGATTCGCTATTAGCTAAAACTACGAAATGTATTAAAATTGTATTTATTGATCTATCTATTTATTACTGCGCGTAATGTTATTATTTTATATTAATATTATTAATACCGGATATTATTTATATTATTATTGTCTTTCTATTAAACAAATGTAATTAAGTTTTTTATTTTCGAAACTTTTACGTTTTCTATAGTTTAATCATACGAATGATATTCTTTCTGAAAAACCTTAGCTTTGACGATAGAAAAATTCTAGGTTATCTATATATTCTTCCAATAGAAAATTAAAATATATACATATATATAAATAAAAATATATATATATATTCTTGTTCGATTGAAAGTTCTTACAAATTACGCATTAAAGAAAGATTAATAGTAGATAAAATATAATAAGATAAAAAATATAAATATACCCTATTGACATTTACATTTTGATAAATAAACGATGGAAAATTATAAAATCAATTAACCTAATAAAAATATTTACGAGCAATATTAGAAAGAACTCGAACGAGTTATTATTGATAATTTATAAGATTATTATTACTCACACCTATTCTTGGCCGAATACAGTGATTAAAAAAACTAATAAAATCTTCTCTGACGATCCCCGCGAAATCCAAAATTGTATTATAAATTCGACGTTGAGCTATGACTGCGTCCAAACTTTTTAATGATCTACACTGGATAATCGATCTGAAAACTTAAAACATAGAGAGCAAATTAATTAAACGTTTTATATATATATTAATATTATTATATAAATATATATTAATACAATTACATTGCAACAAATACATAATTATTATTCGTATTATGGAAATGATGTAAATAAATGAATGGTATTAACGTCTACATCGCATTATTATAAATAACCTTTATTTTCTTTCTTCTTGTTGGTACCTGGAAATAATTTGAACATCGTCCGTTCCATATATTTTATATATAAAATAATGACAATATATTATTACTTATGTAATTAAAAGTCCCTATACGTATACACTTTAGAATTTTTATATTATTCAATAGTTACTATGGGGCATTCGCTAGTTTTATTATAACGACCATTCATCAAAAGTATCATTAAGTGTAAATATAAAAAATTATAAAATAATACAAATTTTAATAAGTTCAACAAATAATAAAGAGAACATTAATAACTTGTTAAATTGTAAACACCTAATTACGGGCTTGATTTCCTTTGGTTTTTAAGTTTTGTTAAAGTTTAATGCCCAGCCAACTTAAGAAACCTTTGTCGCATGGTCTAAGATGACAAGTCTTTATTTGTGCTTTTTTTAACCCTTTAACGCACTCTTCGGTTATGCAATGACGCCAACGAACTTGTTGTCCACATCCGCATGTCACGCTGCACGGGCTCCAAGCACCCCAATCGTCCCAATCGTCTGAATCTAAAATAAGAAATATATAGATAACCTTTGAATGTTCTTCTTTGCACGAAACAAATACAAACAAAATAATTAAATGCGACGACACAATGACAAATTTATAAGATCCTTTCATTAATTTATATTACATTCTTTGTCCGGTTCTTCATATTCTTCATCGTCGCTCCGTTTTCTTTGCCTCGAATGAAAATATTGAGATGTCTCGCGTCTTCCGAAATCTTTTTCTAACGTAGAGGTGACATATTCAGAAATATCTTGTTCGCCATAAATAAGTAACTTTCTTCGATGATATTTCTTGGATGGACGAATGTACTTTTGTAGTTTATAGAAATATTTTGATTTTGATTCAATAGGAATCATCCGCGGTATGATATACTTTAAAGCAATCAATATTAATGGTATTACTTACATTCCTGTTCATTACTTTCGATAAAGTCAATAAAATATTTGTCTAATACTATCTTTTACGGTAGCTTACTTGTCTATGAGAAAATATAAATTGATTTGTTAATGCGCGAGTAGATGATCTTCTTAACGTGCAATTGTCTTTGATAAAGAAGACGTTAATGTTCTTGGATGATATTTTAGGAATACATTTCTTCCAAAATTTAATATCATCGAATTTATTTAACGTTACTTTATCATCTATACCCTGTAATATTACACAACCTAAACAATGCGCCAACAATAACGCATAGAGCACTCGCATATCATGTTTCGTTCGTTCGTTTTATGCATTCGCGACTAAAACATTCTATAAAAGTTTTGTAAGGTTGTTGTTTAAATATAACAGGTTACAAGTGTGAAACAAACAATCGTATGACATCGTAACGTATCATTGAATTAATTACGGCGAGAAGTTATCTGCAAAAATCACCGATCACTCTAATGTTTTCTATATTATTTTGTATACAGTATTAGATATAAAAATTTGGCAAAGTAAATAGAAAAAAAAAAAAAAGGCGAGAGAAAGAGATCGTAATATTATTGTACAATTAACATATCGTTTAACAAAAGTTAACCAAAAAGACACATACACAAGATATACGACAAATCATACGAAGACATTATACGATCTCTTGCGCGCGTGATAAATTAATAATTATATTTATTTTTTTAAGTACACACATTTTGTTTTAACGAGAAATTATTTATACGTCGTTTGAGAAAGGAACGAGAGAAACACAACGCAGCGTACACAGTACGTAACACATCCATAGAGAGATATACGGAGACGTTCTCTCTTCTGTTTAGAAAATCGACTCATACGCCGCCTGGCGAGAATCCTCGTAAACAAAACGAGAGAGATGTGTACTTACATCTGTCCTTTGAATACAGTACGCACTCATACGCACGTACATTGTTGTCAACTGTAGTTACCAAATCTCTTAGAGAAAACGGAAATTATGGGTAAACTCAGGTATAAGATACTGGCAAACGTTCAGTCCCTTTCAATACACGAACGCGAAAGCACCGATCGACTTCGTTCCGTCTTATAGAAAATTTTAAATTTTAAAAAACGATTATTTTCATTCGTTCGTTCTCATTCGTTCGATCATCGTCGCGATCTATTACACTCGAATCGAATAAATTGTTTTCTATATAGACGAGTGCGCGAATTAATTTCATTTTTTCGTAACGCTTGTAAAAATAAAATAAGAATTACTTCGATTGCGTATATATATATATACCTATATATATATATATATATGTATGTATATGAAAATTTAATCCTTTCTTTGTAGTCAACCACGACGTGCGTGAACGTCACGTGTCATCTTGACGCCGTTTCAGTTATCCAATGAACTTGTTCGTTCGATGTCGTCGTTCAACGCGGGAAAACAAGATGGTCATCGTACCGGTTCGTCCATTATAAATCAAGACACTTTCGAACTCGTAAGTAATAAATAAAATGCGTAAATAATAATATAACTTTTAGTTGGATAAATCGATCGAATCACCGTGTAAACAAGTGGATTACGTTTCACCTTAGCCCTTGTACTTTCTCGTCGTAACCTTTATATGACTTTCGATGTACTGCGTAAGAAGTAGCCACAGTCCGTCGTCCTTCTTTGTATCTGTTGTTTTATATTTTATAAACAACGAAACTGAAAGTCGTATTAACCTCGGCTACGTATTATAAACATTTAGATAGATAGATAGAGAAAGAGAGAGAGAGAGAGAGAGAGAGAGAGAGAGAGAGAGAGAGAGAGAGAGAGAGAGAGAAAGAAATAATATTAAATAAATATTCAAGTGTAAGATGATTAAACGTTACTTTATTTATTGAGAGATTGAGGTTATAGAGATTACAATTTTATCTAATTCAATTATTCTCGTAAATACATATACACTTTTATAATATATAATATATATATTTATATTTATATTATATATATGCATATGTATTTACCTACATTTTTGATTACAATATCGCTATTAATTCAAATTTGTTAATCGCAGTAATATTTGAATGTTCGTAATATAAATGTTTCTTTTCCTTTCCGTTTTTTTTTTTTCTATCATTCTTTCTTTTTTTCATCTTTTTTGGTTTTTCTTTTCTTCTTTCTCTTTAAAAGTCTCATTCATACATAAATACAATCATACTCAAGTAGAAATACGTCGTACAAGTGGCATAACACGTAAACGATTAATTTATTCGCGATGATATATATATATATATATATATATATATATATATATATATATATATATATATATATATATATATAAAACAAAAATGGAATGTCGATTGGTTAATTAAAACTTTTTAACGATTAGTATTAAATCCTTTTTTTAAGATGACTACCCTGTTATTTGAGAAATCAAGTATAAATACATACTTTCGCTTTTCTCGTAGAACGGATGACTCATCGATTATTATCATTATTATTTTTATATTATTATTATTATTATTATTTTTTGTTATTATTATTATTATATTACTATTAATATTATAATTTTTGTTATTGTTATTATTATTATCATTATTTTTATTATCATTGTTGTTGTTGTTATTATTATTAATATTATTATTATTATTATCATCATAATTATTATTATTATTATTATTATTATTATTATTGCCTGGAAATATTCCTCTTTTTTTTTCGTTTCTTTTCCTTTTTCTTTTTTCCATTTCCTTTTTCTTTTGGCGAAAATTCATATTTCGACAATATTTCATATACGTACATATATACACGGCTTATAATAATGTGTAGTAAATTATATATATATATATATATATATATATATATATATATATATATATATATATATATATATATATATATATATAAAGGTTTTCATTTTGAAACGTTGACCTGACCTCACTGTCCTCTGGTTACTTTGAGAAATCCCGGATTATGGTCGAACACGGTATATGTACCTTTTTAAATGGCAGTCCCTTTTAAACGCTGGACATGTCTAAGAATTGTACGCCCTTTGTAGGTATAAATTTATATAATATAGGAGCGATAATTTTAAGAAAATTTTATGGGAATGTCGAGTGTATATATACGTTCGCAAAACTACAAAATTCAATTTACATATTTACTTAGTTATTTAGTTAATTTAACACACACAACGTCTAATATAATATATATTTCATAATAATTTTGCATTAATATTCCGATATAGATAGTCGCATAAAATAACACAGCCCAACGAACAAAGGCAGAAGCAAAAATAAGGAAGAACGCGTTTACTATTTATTCGATCAATAATATTCATAGTATTAATTAATTAATTAATTGAGTTAATGTTTCTCTTTTTTTTTTTTTTTCAAATAAATACTCACGATATCGTATATCTTGATTGGTATAAATAATCGATTTTTCGTATGTGATGTTTTCTTTTCTTTTTAATTTAAAATATTTGTCGTAAAGAAAAAGAAAAAAATACTGATTAAATTCTGATGGACGTTCCTTTGAATTAGCACTTGATATATCGTCGTATAACGTATCTCCAAAATTATAGCCGATAGAACATAACTTCGGATATTCTTTAATTGCCATCCTCGGCCCGAAATCCCGTACCCCCATAAAAAAAGGGACTAACCTTTTTGGACACGATAATATTTGTTGGGACAGTGTACAATCTACTTCACAATGAACTTTATTATAGGAAGACATGCATTAATATTATTTCCTTTTTAATTGTTTTTCTTTTCCTTCTTTTTTTTTTCTTTCGTTTCGTTTCCTTTCATTCAATTTAACAACTCAAATCAATATCGTCGAAATCAATTATTCTACATTATTGTTAATCGATAATCGCGCGTCCTCGAGTATCATAATTTTCTATAAAAAAAATCATAAACATTTGTTCCCCTTTTCTTTGTTAAACATTAGAATTGGAATACTCTTTCTATCTCTTTCTATCTTCTTCGAAAATAACAAAAATAAAAGACGCACATAAAAATGTTTTAATCGACACGTTTGTACGTATTCGTATCTCTTTTCAAACGAAAAAAAAAAAAAAAAAGAAAACGAAAAACTAAATGAATAAATACACATATCCCTTTTTTAATATTCAAGCGTAGATATTTTTATCTATGTCTGATATCTAACGACGACGACGACGACGATATTAGAGATTTTAATTTAAACCGTTAACGATTAGATCTCGCAAAGTCACGTTAATTTTTTTTTTTTTTATTGTCGCTTAAAAACAATATGTAATTTATTTTTCAAAATTACATACGCAAATACGAGCTTGTTGATTATCTACTCGACGTCCATCACACCGTCAACGTCCATTATTACCGCGAGGATATATATATATATTTTTTTTTTTCTTTTCTTCATCGATACATACAATATTATTGATTGATTGATTCGATTTTGTAGATATTTAAAAAAAAAAACGTATCATTAAGAATTATTTTTTTGAAAATTCTCTGATTTTAAAAAGAAATGCCACCCGATAACACGAATTAATATCATTCACCCTCAAAAGGAATAACTCGATATTTTCACAACTTAGTTTAATACGACAAAAAAATAATACAACATTTTTTAATTGTGTGTGTGTGTGTGTGTATGTGGTATACGTGTATTTGTATTAAAGAACGTATACTTAATAATAAAAAAGAAAGAATGAAAGAAAGAAAACAAGTATAGAAATAAATCGATTCGAATTTAAAATAAAAAAGAAACAAGAAAAGATAACAATAATAACAAAAACAATAATAATAATAGATAATAATAAATATTAATTTTAATAAATATATCAGAATTGTTATTTGTATATTGTTGTTACGTGATAAAACAAGATTATTAAGTCGAGTTTGCAAATAATACGTTTTCATCGTAAGATCCTGCCATGAAGGTATTAAAAAATCGATTAGTCATTAAAAAAAAAAAAAAAAAAAAAAAAAAAAAAAAAAAAAAAAAAAAAAAAAAAAAATAAAATTCGACGATTTTATACCATTATTATCGCCGTGCGAAAATAAATCGGGTTTGAGTATTGTCGTTATTATATTTGCTTTTGTTTTCTTTCTTCTTCTTCTTTTTTTGCTTGTTTCTCGTTTTTTTACATTCGTGAAACGTTTTTTTTATTTTTTTTTTTATTTTTTTTTTATTTTTTTCTTTTTTTTTTCTTTTTTTTTCTTTTTTATCATTAATACACCTTATTAAATAAACGATAGACTATTTTCATATCCCTGAGAATTCCTATTGACATCTCTAGAAGAATATTTAAATATCTTTTTTGTTTCTATTTCTTTTTTTTTCTTTTATGTTTTTTTTTTTTTGTTCTCGCTTTCACCCCTTTTTTTAAATCCTCCTCTCCCTCCCTCCCACCCCTCTCTCTCTCACTCTCTCGTTTATTATACCTTCAATAAGGAACGTTATCACGAATGTACGCCTGTTTGCGATACTCGTGATGCTGACACTTGCCCCACCATGATCGTTTCGTACAAATCTTTTGGGGCTTGAGAACGAAACATTTCGTTTGTAGTACGTCGAAAAATATCTTACCGATGAAGTTCGCCGACGACGTGTCCGCCATTTTTAAACACGTGCGGAATCTGTAATTAAAGGAAGGAAAAAAAAAAGGATTCATTATACACATCGATATGTAACACGAACAAACGAGGCTACGATATCTTCGATAAAATTCGATTTAATTAGTTAACGTTTACGTAAAAAACAAGCAAACAAAAAAACATGTAAATCCATTGTACTGTCCGAAAAAAAAAACCTCGAACACCCCATAGAATTTTGGGGGGGGAACAAAGTCTTTTTTGTCGGACACATTAATTTTTTTTTTTTTTTGCTTCGAAGACACTTGGAACGAAACGAACGAACTAACGAACGTTTAGAGGAGGAAAAGAAAAATAGTAAGAAAGTAAGATAAAGGGAGATACTGTAGTCGCGAAAAATGAATTAAAAAAAAAAAAAAAAAGAAAAAATTACCGTTCGTCGCAGGCGCAGTGCATCATAGTTGTTATACCCCAATTGAAAAGGCCGTAGCGCGTCTCGAATGCTGGTATGAAGAAGGGACAGGCGGTGTCGTGCCTTCGGCAACATGCATCAGCGACACCGAATCCACCTAAATTAGTATATTTCGTGGCACGATGGCCACGTCCGCACCATTGGGTTCCCGGTATCAAAAGTAGTTCTCTGCGTCTTCGGCTTCTACCACGTCTCTCCCTTCTTTCCCCGACTACGGTGTCGTTCACGTTCTTTCGGTATTCCCTGTGTTTTTGTTTTT